>PVKU01000858.1:0-181078 GCA_004027475.1 Anoura caudifer
AGCATAATCAATAAAATATAATTAAAAAAAAAAAAAAAGAAAGAGCCAGAAATGCAGTAGTTAATGTTAACCTGAGCAAGCGCAGCCCATATCGACGATTGCTGGAGAAGGACGGGAGCAGTGGCAGAAGCTATGGAAATAGGACGGAAAACATCAGGACAGCAGTGTGTGTGAAGGTGCGGTCAGCAGTGCCAGTGGCGTACAGACAGCAAAGACGGGAGAAGAAAAGAGTAAACTGAGTGTGGAAATACAGCCCACCAAGCGTGGGATTCTTGGTGAACTTCTTGAAAGTATTTCATTGGGAAAGGGAGGACAGATTACCATGGGTTTGTGAGCTGAATGTATGCGAATTACAATTTTTTGAATTTGAAGCCATGGATGAATTTAATTTTTGCATATTTAAAAATGTTTTATTCAGAACTTCATCTTTTTTCCCCATATTCTCTGGGATTATAGGTAATTTTATTTTCTTGTAGCCTTTCTCCATTTTCTGAAAAATCTGTAATGAACATATTTTGCATTTGTACTTGGGAAAGAACGTTGTTAGATATCCAAACAAAATAATGATGCTCAATAGCCTTATTTGCCAATATGTTGGAATACAAAAACATCATTTTCTAAACAAGTATTTCACAAACTGCTAGAGACTTCTGCTGGCCTACTAAATATCCAATTCTTTGGGATTTCCTTTGTGCTATGTGAAATAAAAAAGATGGTGTTTGGGGAAGGTTCTAACCCCTGGCTAATTGTAAAGGCTCTGTGCTAAAGGGTCTCTTGGCTACCATAATCCACATACATGAAATTATAAACACTAACTCTGACCCTTGAATTTTACTTCTGTCTGTGGCTACAGTAGAGGGGCAGTAAATGGAGAAAATCAGGCTGTCCCTTACCTAAAAGAATTGAAATAAATGAGATTGAAACTTTTGCTTGTCAGCTCCTTACTGTATTATATGTGAGCTGGGGTGAGTGAGGAAGAGCATTTTTACTATCCAAATACTTTATTCAAGATAGTATGGTGAATAAGGGTCTCCTTCTTTCCAATTTAATTGTAGCTATATATGTTGAACCCTGAAGGAGCCCTGGTCAATTTGCCTTTTCCTTAAAGCCAGATTTGGACACAAAACTTAAGTGCAAAGCTAATTTAAAAAGCAGTATAAATCTTTGCCATAGGCTTTAGCTGAAAATTGTCCAGGAATGGTTATATTTGTAATACACAGTACCAATTCCTGAGTCTTCTTCCATCCAGTTCCCTTTATTACCTCTCAGGAGCATGGTAGCTATTCCTTCTTCCCATCCTTCACTGCTGGACTCAAGTGTTCCGTACATAATTTTAGCCTTTCGGGCTGTTTTCAGTGCTGTTCTCCATTACCTGTATGTCTGCATTAGGGCAAAAGGTGGGGGGTGGGCATTCTTAGATATGGTTTGGGCAGAGAGAGGAGAATATTGTAAACACATGGGTTTTTTCTTGTTGTAGCCTTACAACAAATGGGCAGTGACAAGTGCTTCACAAACCCTGTTTTTCATCTCTCTGGGGAAAGGGTGACCTCTGGTGGCTAAAGTGATAAGCCCCAAATTTGAAAAAGAGCTTTAATTATCTCCTCTCTGCTCAAATTGTGTACATATGTTCATGTTTTGTCACTTTCTATAATGTCCCTTATACACTCATCCCAAGCAAATCAATCTTGTTTTCCACCATGTATAAATGCTGCATCTTTCGTTACTCCTCAGCTGTGCCTGTATTTATGATTGACCTTAATTCAGGATACAAATACTTTCCTAACAGAATACGAAATTCTTATCATGACTGTCTTCCTGGGTACTCCCTTATAGTATTGAAACTTAAAACTTTTCTATTAGTTTAAATAATTGTTATTATTAGTGACCATTCTAATTAGAAAAAGTTTTACCTACTTGTTAAAGAAACTAACAGCCCCCTGCTGGTGTGGCTCAGTGGATTGAGTGCCAGCCTGTGAACCGAAGGGTCACAGTCAGGGCACATGCCTGCGTTGTGGGCCAGGTCCCCAGTGGGGGATGAGTGAGAGGCAACCACGCTGATGTTGATGTTTCTCACTCACTCTTCCTCTCTCCCTTCCCTTCTCTCTAAAAATAAATGAATAAAATCCTTAAAGAAAACAGGTAGATCTATTTTAAAAAAAGAAACTATCGATCTCAAACTACGCTGTGTGATACATAGTTTTGGCTAATATTTACCTTTGAATCAACCCTTTAATCAGTATTGAATGGGTTGCTTTCTCAGAAATATTTATCCTTAACGTTTTCAGTTTGTCAGTAAATGGCAGTGAAATTATTAGTTTTGTTTTCAGGTTGATCTGCACTGGTTTGTTTATTTGTACCTCACTTTGCTCACAAAGGGTTTAGGGAAGCTTAAAAAGAGGTGTACTATTAAAAAGGTAAAAATAAATTTTTAAATAAAAATGTGGCAAAAGGGATATCTTTCTTTTGGGGTACAGATTATACTATATGTCTAAATTTTCCTAAAATTGATTGTAATCCATTTGTTTTCTAATATGTAATTGACAAATGTGACAGTGATTAATATAGTTACACTTAAAGATAAAATCATTGAAAGTGGTTTTTCTCCATGGTCTAAACAATGCTTTATTCAGGGGAAAAGAAGAAACTGCTCAGGAGCCATGGTTTTCATATTTTTCTGTGGCAGTTTAAATCTCCATTGTTTCTCATGTTTCATAATCCCAAGTTGAGAGATTGTAGGAAACAAATTAATTCATTCTGCATAATTGCATTTGTTTTCAAAGAACTTTCTATGAGGTTTTGCAGGATGACTTTTTTAAACTACCTGTCTAGATAAGATGGATCCCGTGTTTTCATAATCTAGTCCTCAGTTTTTGTCTCTCATGCACAGAACTGGTTTTACAGGCTGTGATGCTCTTCAGAGTTATCGTGGATACCATAGGCATTTCTGCTGAGGTGTTTGGTATGAAACAAGAATTCCCATTACTCTCACTGTAGTAGAAAAGTGTGTTTTTCTAGTGAATAATATTTCACTTCTTTTATAAGCCAAATAGGTATCTTTGAATTCCTGTTGTTTCCTAATATTAGATTTTAATATAGAAGCAGCCCCAGATTAATGTCTGAAAAAAAGTTAGGGCTCAGAAAGTATTTCCTCACACATACTATACAGACAAGTGGTTAGTTTTTAATGTTAATTGTGCATCAGAAAACATATCCAAACTATGAATGGCACAAAGAAAGCAGTACACTCAAAGGCCAGACTGTGCTTAGTTATTACATATTATGGGCCATTTACCACTATTCTATTGATAATCTAAGGCATGGTGTTTGCAAAAATAGATATGAATTCACTGGTGTGTTATTTCCATAGAAGCATAGTTTTCATTGTCCCATAGTAAAAATAGAGATATTTAATAGTTGGTTATGGAAAGAATGTACTGATTACTCAGTACTCACAAGTGTGTTTTTACAAAGTATCAGTACCATGGAGATGATCTGTAAATACAAATATTCTCTCTACTGTTAATACTGTGGAGTATGCAGGAGGCATACATCCAAGTACTATGTGTACAGAATTTAAAAAATAAAAAGTAACTGTATTTTAGTGACTTGCTTTCTATTCTTGCCAAAAAGATATTATTGAAACACACTGTTAGAAAATTCTTTATGCTCCTTAATGTAAAGAGAGAAAAAAATGACTTATTTGCTACCTCTTAGTCTGCACTTCTGGTCTTGAGTGCACAGCCAGGGCATCCTCAGGGTTCTCCTCTTCCATGCTACCATCCTGTCAGGTCTACCCTCTGTTGTGCAGGGGGCCGGGTGATACGTGGTTTAGGCTTTGCTGGCTGGATTGTCTGTTGTAACGACTTGACTCCCACTCTGTAGAACGTGGCAGCCACAGAGAGTAGGGAAATGAATGGGCATGACTGTGTTCCAATAACACTTCGCAAACACAGGCAGCAGATCACAGCCTGTGACCCCTGCTGCACTGGGGTCATGGAGGTAGTCAGGTGGAGCAGTGGGAGACACAAGGGATCCTTTCACACACCTGAATTCTGACCACCTTGACCGCTGCTGTTTTCAGAGTGAACGAAGTGTCTTTACCTGAGAAAACTGTGCAGTAAGCTTTCTTTCACAACCAGTCGCCAGGTGCCTAGTTTATTTTCTTGCAATTTATTTTACAATCCTAGGCTGCTTTCCATATTATTTTGATTTTGCAAGCATTACAATTTCTATACCTCAGATGTGAATTTGGGGGAGTTACATTGTGCTAGATTTCTGGGTTACTTTGATTTTGCTTAACTGCTAGACATTTAAAATGTCAGCCCTCCAACATGCTAGATGTAGTTGTTTTTGTGGTTCTTTTTAACTGTATCACTTACTTGGATTATCAGTGTGTATTTTGGCTCTCTGTTACACTTGAGACCCATCCTTTCTCATCATTGTGGTATGAAGACAGTGTAGAGTTCCTGGGCTGAATTAACCACCTTTTGGTAAACCTATGTCATATGCATGATAGGGGTGCAAACCAGATTTGAGCCAGGCTGAGGGACAGGTAGGATCTTGGTGGCAGTGTGCCAGGTGGATTGCAGAGAGGCACAGCAGTTATAAAATGACTAATGCCTGAGATGATAAAGGTTTTGAACTGTTGGCAGTGAAAATGGCAAACAGCTGCCTGAGAGATTTTAAAATAAAAGATGGGAAAATGAGGATCTGCTTCCAAAGGAGCCTGTGAAGTGGTATCTGAGGGACCAGAGCGGGAGAGCCTCAGAGAAGGGCGTGCAGTGGGGATCTCACCATCAGCTATGCCTGTCCAACTAGAGCAGTTCTTACCATTATTGAGAGTGCTTCTTATGTAGAGAAATTCAAGAAATCTGAAAAGATGCTTCAGTAGTTTCATCTGACCTGTATGTTTTACATGTGGTCCAAATAAATGTAGCAGAATATCTTGTTTCTCATCATCACATGCTGTCTTAATGAAATACGCATTTGTGTGTGTATAGTTCAAATTGATGTGTGTGTGATAGCAGCAGCCTACAGCACATGAAGGAAACTTCCCATATCCCAGGATATGTTAGTCACTAGGTCTAACCATATGTTAGTGACTAGTGACTAGTTAGTCACTAGAGACTAACATATGGTCCTGGGAAGTTTGGAAATTTTATGTCTGGAAAACTTCAGGATTAGGAATTTTTCCATTGAGCTTGCGTCACTGAAAAGATCCTTCCTCTAAGGTGGTCTTCATTGCTTCGGTAGTCCAGCTCATCCATTTTTGTAATGATTTACTCATTTATTTTCACATATAAAACTTTTAAAAGTCTTTTGTAAAAACTGCAGAAATATTATTTATGTTATTGTTTTTTTTTTTTAAGAGGAAGGGGGGAAATTTGAGTCATTAATACAAAACAATTCTCCAGTGTCTGTATGCTTTTAGGTTCACAGCAGGTTGCTCAGCATCATCTAGGTGAGGAACTTCGGAATGTTCATTCCAAACAAACTTTTAGCACTGTTTGTATAAAGAAGTGTATTTCAAAGTCAAGTTCTAAGACTCACGGGAAATTTTCATGGCAGAGTCAGAGGTTCTCTTGGGACAGATGAGTTTTTAGAACGGAGAATAATAACTTGAAAAAAAAAGGACATGGAAATGACTACACTGGCGTTCAGCAAAGAAATTAAAAAAAATTTCCTGGCAGTTTGTATTTACCTGCAGTGTAGAGTGTAAGAGAATTTTGATCCATAAATCCTCCAAATCCGTTAAAAGTAAAAAGAACTAGATAGATTTCATTAGCATGTGCAATGCCCCATTTCTTTACCCCTTTATGATTATTTAAAACAGAATTCGTAATGGGAATATCAGCTGAGAAATTCTGTTGATGTTTGGAATGCCTGGGGTGCCAGCATAATTAAACAGTATATGCACACACGCTGGCCCCGTTCCAGAACCAGTTCTTATGTATGTAACATTAATCCCGTGTCTGCAAAAGCTGTTAGAGTCAACATCTGGAATCTTTTACCACTGAACTGAAGCATTACATAATCAGTTACCAGAGCTTCTTACTCGCAGATGTACTACAGAGAGCAATTTCTGTGTGTGATCTCGTTTTAAAGCAGACAGTATTAAGAACTAAATATATCAGATATTTCAGCCGCACTTGAAATTTGACTTTACTTTAAGGTAAAAATTAAGGACAGTGTAAATGTTGCTAAAGAATTCAGTTGAACCGCAAATAGTCCAATAGTTGGTGATCCAATTCTTAGCAGCACTGTGTGGCTCAGGTCTCAGGCCGGTACAGAACCTGATGGAACTCCTTTCATCAAAAGAATGCGGTGTCCAGTCATGTAAATGTTGAAGCACAGAGTTAAACTTGAGATCTTCCAAATTGCAACAGAAAAACCACAAATTGTTCATAGCACTTTCGGTTTTTACAATATAAATGACAAGAATAGTGAGCTTTTCCATATTATTTTATGTTTTTCTACTTTATTATTTCTTCATGCTTAGTAAGGTATTATGTCATGGTTTCATCCTAAGGCGCATTAAAATTTTACAGAATATAAATGGTTTCTTTAGAAAAATGGCATGAATATAATTATCCCAATTTTTATTTTAGAGAGAAAATTAATATATGAAAGGGCTGTTGTTTTTTATGATAGAGATAAGGTGAAAATGAATATTATCCATCCCTGTAGACAGAAATAAACTTAAAGGGCCATGTGGTTTTTTTTAAGCATATTTCTTTATAGAGGTGAAAACTTTGCTTTTCATTTAATGTGCAAACCTACCCAATGCCTGTGGGTTTTGTCACCCTGGGTCAAGATTAAGAGCAAGGACAGCAGCCAGACTCAGTTCAAATCCCAGCTCCATCCTGTACTAGCTGTATCAAGTTAATTATCCTTTCGAATCCTCTACATTTTTGTTTGTCAAATGGGTGTGATTTATAATAACATATATGCCTGGCAGAGGATGCCCTTGGCATCTGCGGTACCTCCTCCCCATCACCGCCTCATCAGGCAGAGGCCAGCAGGATGCCTGAGGCTAAGCCTGGTGAAGAGAGTATGAAGGAGGAGGATGCTCTAAGCAAAGAAAACAGTACACAGAGAGGCAAGGAGATATGGCTACCCCACCACGGGGAAGTGTAGTTCAGAAAGGGCTGCAGTGAGGTGGGCAGTGATAGGAACATGGACTTTATCTTAAAGTGAGTGAGGAACGTTCATGGATTAAGCAAGAGAGGCACAGATACTAGGTTGGGCAAAACGTCTATTACGTTTCTCCCTGAGATGGCTCTAGTAGTGCTTGTCTTTAACCTCATTCAAAACAATTTTGTTAGATTGTAGTGTAATAGCTGCCATATCAGTGTGCATTTAAAAAACAACTTATCAAAATTGATGAATTTTTGTGTAGCCATTTTAATATTGAAGATGGAAGAAGATACACAATATTTTCAACGTATTATGCTTTATTATTTCAAGAAAGTAAAAATGCATCTGAAACACAAAAAGGATTTGTGCAGTGTGTGGAGAAGGTACTGTGACTGATCAGGCATGTTAAAAGTGGTTTGTGAAGTTTCTTGGTGCTATTGATATTTTGGCCAAATGATTCTTTGCTGTGGGGCTGTCTTATGCATTGGAAGGTGTTTAGCAGCACCCCTGGCCCCTACAGACCAGAAGTCAATGCTTGAGGTAGCCAACATAATCAAAATATCCAAATCAATAAAGTTATTGGTGAAAATTAAAAATGTATCTTTTATTTTACAAAGAAAAGTAATGGCCATTTTGGCCAACCCAGTATATTAAGACTGAGTAAGTGGATGAGTGAGGAAATGAAATAGGTTGCTTTTGGGTGGATTTAGGCTGAGGGAAGAAGCTAAAATGAAGGATGAGGTTATAGATGGCTTTATGTTTTTATCTTTTCAAACTTTTCTGGTGTTTTTCTCTCATATAGTAATTTTTATTTTAAAAAATGTTAAGCTATGAGTAAGTTTGTAATTTTTTACTATCAAGATTCCATTTTATTCTGTCTTTTGCCGAATCTTCATCCATTTTTAAACATTTTATTACCAAGTTGTATTTCACTAATAATTTTCTTTTTTATTAGATGTTTATAACCAGCAATCAGATTAACATAGCAATCACAAGCCTAGCACCATAAATTTGGGTAACTGTTTTCAAAAGCTAATAGATTTCCTAGTGTGGACAGCCCTGGTATGGTTGGTGGATCCCCATGACTCCTTCGGTGACCCCTGTACGTGTTCTGGGGCCAGGGGCTGTGTCCTGCGCACGCACACACGCATACACATGCAGAAGAGGTGCAGGGGGATGAGCTCCAGAGGAGCTGCTGTGTCCTGAGACCAGGAGCTGCCCCTAAAGGTCACCGCAGCCTGCTTTGTTTCCCAAGAATCAGAGACCGAAGGAAAAACAGTGCTGCAGCCAGACTGAGTGTGAAACAACTTAAATATTTAAAAATAAAATCAAATAAACAGAGAAAAGCAGGTGTGTGTTAAACCAAGCCCAGCTCGATTCTTGGACTGAGCTTTGAGTGCCTGTGACACGTAATGCCCGTAGGATCTCACAGCCCCCTGGGTGCGTTGTCTTTCTACCCTGTTACGGGCCTTCACTATCAGTTATCATATCAAGCTGTGATTCTCTCTAAACAGGGTGTACGTGGCACATGTGCTTAGGATATACTAATGTCGCTGTCATAAAATAGTTGGCTTTCGGAATAATGTTTTCATGTTTTCTACCTTTATTCTTAGAGTAAAGCTTTGTTTCAAGAGCAAAGTGTTAAAGGAGAACATCCTCAGTTCCTTTGGAAATAGAACTGACTAGAAGTTTAAAAAATGCAATGAAGACCACAAGATAAATAACTAAAATATGTGATATTGACAGTTTCCTGAAAGCACTGCACTTTACATTCCCGTCTGTGAGCACCCCAGAGGCTGCAGACTTGCATGTGTGTTTTTTGTACTTTGTGTTTAGCAGCCCAGCTTCTGAGGCATGTGTTGGAAAGGCCGCAACTACAGAGCTAGGTATTTGGCTTTTAAATGCATCTTCAACCTATACCTTCATCATTCTTACCCAGGACACATTAGGGGAAAAATTACTTGTATAACCTTCTTTAATTCCCAAGGTTAATTTGGGGAAATAATTCAAAATGCTTTGTTCTTTAAAACGTCCTTGTTTAAAAAGAAAAAAAAAACATTTAAAGCGAAACATACTCGCTTCCTTTCCAACCAGATATAATTAGTGCTTAGTGAAGCCTCCTGTCCCAGTGCACAAAACTAGGACATTGCCTTGTCTCTTTTGTTTAATTTCACTTTAGTATCTTTACAATGAACTATTGGCCTGATAAATTACTTCTTTGTTTTCAAAGACAGTTTCTTCCTATCACTCACTTTGAGATCGGTGGAACATTCACAGATGTTTATTCTTCCTGCATAATAATCAGACCTTCCCCCCTTATTTTCCTAAACAAATGTTTACATTCTTAAAATTTGACTTCGAATTGCCTTAAAAAAACAATTTTTAATGGCAGTAGAATCACAGAACTGGAAGGGATATCACGGGTGCTCCTTGTGCTGGTCAGGGAGCGTGGTCAAGGGCCTGTGGTTCTGTGAAGTGTCTCCTCTCGTGAAATGTAGAATACTGCTCAGTGGCGGACGCAAAAGGTGAATTCTTAAGGTGACTTTCACAGGATCCCCAGAAGAATTAGCTTTGCTAAATAGGACAATCTCCATTCCTTGATTTTGCTTAGGCAGGTGTAAAGTGGCCTCTTTATTTTTCTGCTGCAAATAGTTTCCTTGTGAAAACTGTGGTGGGGGGTGGGGAGGGCGCGGATAACAAGGGCCTGAGTGGGTCCAGTCCTGGGGAAACTGGGTGAGGTTGGATGTTAGAGGACCGAAGATTAGAGACCTGAGTGCTTTACCCTGTTTTGTCCCTTCACTCCGGAACAGATAAGTTAACCTCAGCCGTTTGTTTTGTTTTGTTTTGTTTTATAGTGGTGGTGAGAGGGAATTGTTAAAAATAATAGTGATATCTGCTTTGGCTGATTTGTTTTGTTTTGTTTTTAATATTTTATTTCTCTATTTTTAGAGGGGAGGGAAGGGAGGGAGAAAGAGAGGGAAAGAAACATCAATGTGTGGTTGCCTCTCACATGGCCCCCACCGGGGACCTGGCCTGCAACCCAGGCATGTGCCCTGACTGAAAATCGAACCACGACCCTTTGGTTCACAGCCCATGCTCAATCCACTGAGCCACACCAGCCAGGGCTGCTTTGGCTAATTTTATAAGTTGTCTAATACTGGTTAGCACTATTTGAACTTTTTCAGGGTGAAAACTGGAAAAGTGCTATTTCGGAGTTGTAATGCTTCTCATACTAAACCTATTGCCCACTATGTCAGACTTCCTGGTGTGTAAACAGTACTAGTGATTGGTGATTTTTCATGTCAGTGTTCTTTCCCTGTCACCTTTGAAGGGATCACTCTGTGACCTGGGAGTTGAAGTCATGACTTTTGCTTTTACTTGTTATTTAGTTCTTAAGCGATGTATTTAAAGAAAAGGTGAAACTAATGGCTTGATGTAGAGAAATCTATTGATTTGCCTAAATTTAATAAATAACTATAGAAAGAAAAGAATATTTGTTATATGTGAGGTTATTTTTCTATTTAGTTACATGTTTTGCTGAATGTCTGACCCTGGTGGTACAATGATTAACAAAGAACATGTGAATTACATCATGTATTTAAAATTAAATCATAATTTTATTTTCCTTATTTTTATCATTCTCTCTGCAGATTTGAGTATTGGATTTATTTAAACAGTGTTTTTTTGTTTTGTTTTGTTTTTGGTAATATTTTCATTGTTTTTCTTTTTTAGCTGTTGTTGAGTCATAGCTTTAAGTATGTTAACATTCTTGATTTTTAAAAAGGAAATTAGGACATTGTTTATCTCCTTAATAAGATTTTTGGTTCAGTAGATACAAATAGTGCAATAATTGGTTGCTTGAATTTGAATTTAAAAAATTAGCACCTTAATTTTCTTAGTTTTTCTGCCACTAGGGTAAATTTTAAACAGTGAAGAAATTTCCAAAAACAGCCCACGTTTATGCTTCTACGAAGGCTTCAGGTGACTGTTTGTAGATAGATAGCCTCTCAGTTGTGAAAAGGTCGTTCCTACACTGCCTTAAATGTCCCCACCCCACACCCAGCACCACTTCAGCAATACATTCCTTAGGCCTTGGATCTTTGATTCCCATTTTACAAGTAAGGTAACTGCTGGCTATTGGTCTGTGCCTTTTTATTATTTCCTGAGCACTAAATATATTAATACAGAGCTAGCATGATTATTTTATTTCAGTTTGTTAGACCATGATTTTCATTGTTTTATTGTGTGATTTTTATAGTCTGAAATTTAATAATTTATTTAATTTACCTTTTCCCCGAATGTATTATTATTCATCACATTGAAACACAAGCCATGGGATTTTGAGGATTTCTTACATTAATTTTCATATGTACAGTTTTTAGAGTATTTCACTGTTTAATTTGTTCCTGAGGGGTTTGTACTCTTTTGCTTCTTTGATAAGTGAGATGGATTAATACTATTGTGTATTTGTGGAAATTTAGGCAGTCAGAAATGCATGGATCTCCTGGCTTTGATACTGGATCATTGTGTAACTTGACCAGTTAGCTACTGGTTAATTTATTAATTTAATAACCATGTACTATGTTCATAAGAGTAGCAGTTACGAAGAAAGGAGGGAACTGTGACTTCTAATTTAAACTATAGCTAAGGAATCAGAGAGTGTGTGTGTGTGTGTGTGTACACACACACATACACATGCATTAAAACACTAAGTTGTAAGTCTAGATCAGTCTTAAAAAAGAAGCACAGGACACCCTGATGATAAATTTGGATAATAATGCTAAAGAATATAATTAGAGTACAAGTGAGTGAGTTGTATAGCTTTATGTCACTTCTCTGGTATTTAAATGTGTTGGATCTGTGTTCTCAGTTCCTGATGCAAATTTCTAATTTTACTGGATAGCTCTACAGAAATGTTTATTGCTCTTACAAATTCAGAATATCTGAAACTAACTTTTTATTTATGGCTGAATCATCCTAAGAAAGTGAATCACTAGTTACTGTAAATGGTTTGGAATTTCTAGAGTCTGGTTTTAAAAATGAAATGAGGTATGTATTTATTTAACTTAATTCTTTTCTGAAATAATACAGTTACAAGTAAAAAAGGTTAGTATCTTCTCCCCACCTAAAGGAACTAAACATAGCAATTTAAGAACTTGTTGACTGAGAAAACAGCATATTTGAGGGAACAGCTGAGGAAAAAGTATATGTTGTATTTATACCATGTATTCCCAAGCTATGAAATGGGAGAGAATATTACCCACAGGTAGGTGTGTGTGTGTGTGCACACGCACGCACACACGCATCTTCATAATGTTGGACAAGTTATTTAGGTAGGTAATTTATAAGCCAGAATCTGAAGATAGCTTGAGAAGTCTGTGCTGTTTACTTTATCAATTCCTTTGTTTTGATTTCATTAAATTCCTTACATTCTTTTTGCTAAAGTCTCTGAGTTTATAGGGTGGAGCATGTCTTCCTTCTTGACTGGTGACATGTAGCCTATTTTGATTAATTTGTTTTTAGGGAGGTAAAAGCTTTGCCTAAGTGATAAAGTGTTGAAAAAAGAGCTGTGTCAGGAGAATTTTATACTCTCCTGAATTTGTCCAATTCATGAACGTTAGACATTATTTTTTGCAGTCATTTTCCTGTTGACTTTTTCTTTTCTTAAATTTTTAAAAAATATTTTATTGATTATGCTATCACAGTTGTCTCCATTTTTTCCTCCTTTGTCCTCCTCCACCCAGTACCCCCATTTCCTCGGACATTCCCCCCTTTAGTTCATGTCCATGGGTCTTGCATATAACTTTTTTGGCTTCTGCATTGCCTATACTGTTCTTAACATCCCCCTGTCTATTTGCACTGCCCGTTTGTACTTCTTAATCCCTGTATCTTTCCTCCCATTGTCCCTCTTCCCCCTCCCAACTGGTAACCCTCCAAAATGATCTCCATATCTATGATTCTGTTTCTGTTCTGCTTATTTGCTTATTTTTTGTTTTTTGGATTTAATTGTTGATAGTTGTGACTTTATTGCCATTTTAATGTTCATAGTTTTGATCTTTTTCTTCTTAAATAAGTCCCTTTAACATTTCATATAATAATGGATTGGTAATGATGAACTCCTTTAGCTTTGCTTTGTCTGGGAAGCACTTTATCTGCCCTTCCTCCTAAATGATAGCTTTGCTGGATAGAGTTATCTGTGTTACAGGTCCTTGCTTTTCATCTTCTTGCCAGCCCCTTCTTGCCTGCAAAGTTTCTTTTGAGAAGTCAGCTGACAGCCTTATGGGAACTCCTTTGTAGGTAACTATCTGCTTTTCTCTTGCTGCTTTTATGATTTTTCCTTTATCTTTAATCTTTGGCATTTTAATTAGGATGTGTCTTGGAGTGGGCTTCTTTGCATCCATCTTGTTTGGGACTCTGTGCTTCCTGGACTTGCATGTCTTTCCTTCACCAAATTAGGGAAGTTTTCTTTCATTATTTTTTCAAATAGATTTCCAATTTCTTGCTCTCTTCTCCTTCCAGCACCTCTATGATTCGAGTAGTAGTATATTTGAAGTTGTCCCAGAGGCTTCTTAGCCTATCTTCATTTTTTAAAATTCTTTGTTCTTGCTGATGTTCTGATTAAATTTTTGTTCCCTATGTTCCAAATCATTGATTTGATTCTTGTCAGCATCCATTCCATTGCTGATTGCCTGTGAATTTTTCTTTATTTCAGTTGGTGTAACCTTCATTTCTGACAGGGTCTTTTTTATGCTGTTGAAGTACCCAGTGAAATCCTTGAGAATCCTAATAACCAGTGTTTTAAACTTGGCATCTGATAGATTGCTTGTCTCCATTTTGTTTACTTCTTTTCCTGGAGTTTTGTTGTATTCTTTCCTTTGGTCCTTATTTCTTTGTGTCCTCAATCTGGTAGCTTCCCTGTGATTGTTTCTGTGTGTTAGGTAGAGCTGCTTTGACTCCCTGTCTTAGTAGCATGGCCTATTGTGGAAAAGCACAGCTGTAAGTTGGATGGGGTGGAGCCTTAGGTAAGCACCAAGGTGCAGCAACCTGTGTGAGTGAGGTTAATGGAGTCTCAGATATGGTATCACCACTCTGTTGCTCAGAAAAGAGACAGTGGCCACTACCTGGCCTCTGGGGTTTTATCCATGAGGAAGCTGTTCCCCAGCATTTGCCCTGATGCCAGACACTTCAGTTTCTCCCCATATGCCACTGGTGCCCTTCCAGCTGCTGTCCTGGTGCTGGAGCCCAGAGAGTGAGTCTGCGTAAGTCCTAAGTCTGTTTTTGGTCCTTTAAGAGGAGCTACCTGAGAATCCTGCACTTTCTTCTGCTGCCCCAATGCCTCCTGAATTTTACATCCAGAAGTTATGGGGACTTATATTCCTGGCACTGGAACCCTGGGCTGGGGAGCCTGGGGGGGGCTGAGATCCCTCGCTCCTGAGGTATCCCTCCCAATTTTTATCCACCACCCATAGATGTGGGACCACCTGTTCTTTGTCTCTGTGTCTCCACCCTACCTATCCATCTGGGTGAATGTGATTTCCTTAATTTCTTGGTTGTCAGACTTCCTTATAGCTCAATTTTCTGACAGTTCTGGGTGATAGTTGTTTTATAATTTAGTTGTCATTTTTGCTGTGGTTGTGTGAGGAGGCAAGCCATGTTTACCTATGCCTCCATCTTGACCGGAAGTCCTATTGACTTTTTCATAAGTATAATACACTTGCACACTTTCTTTCACTATTTAATAACTAATATCCATAAAAAATTTCAACTAAACATTTTACTTATGATCACATGGAAATCACAAATTGTAGATTAGAACAATAGTATTCCTTCTTTATGTATTGCCTTGGGATATATTGAAGAATTTTACAATGTGGCATATTATTTACAGTAGCATCTCTAATAGTAAGATTAACTTTTATTCCAGGAATTTAAATCAATACTGCAGGGCTTTACTGGACTTAAAATACTTCGATGCCAATTTTGCCACCTCTGGGTTCACACTGACACTTCTGCATTAGGTCTGTGTTTTTCCTCCAGTTAAATGTAACTGTCAGTTTCTGTCCTGTGCAGTTAGCATCTGTGTTATTCAGCAGACACATACAGTGTGACATGTATCAGCCGCTGTGCTGAAGGAGGGGTTCAAGTAGTAGTATGGGAATCAGAGGGGTTAGGCTGACAAGTACACTGAGGGCTGCCACACTAAGACAGAAGCACAGTGGTTTGGAAGCACAGGGAGGAGGCCACCTCCAGATCAAAGAGGGGCTGAGAGATTGGGGAAAGATGCCTGGAAGGAGTCTGAAGTGAGTTTGAAGGATGTGCAAGAATAAGAAGCATTTTCCCAGGAGGGAAAGCAGAGATGCTGGAGAGAATGATACTTTAAAGACCTGAAATGCCCTGGCATAGGGGCAGCTGGGAGAGTTGCAAGATGATCAAGAGATCATACACACTTCATTGACCTGTGAGGAGTTTGGATTTTATCCTGGAGGCAGAGGAGAACCATTCGAGGATTCTGAGCAGGAGTGTGGAGTCAAATCTGTATTTAAAAAAGACTTTTCTCTAGCAATAACAGATAAAATGGATACGCAGGGGAGAGGCAAGATAGCAAAGCAGGGGAATGGATCAGTTAGCAGGCAGATGCAGAATGCAGAATGCAGAATGCAGCAACCACACTCTTAACTACAAGTGTTCAAAGCAGGATTATTTGTAATAGCCCCAAAATGAGAACACCCCAAATGCCCATCAACTGCAGGTAGATGAGTAAACTGTGGTACATTGGTACAGTGGAGAGCTCCGCTGCAGAGAGAAAGGAGGAAGTGCACAGCAATAGCAGCGAAACTCAGCAGACATACTGTAGCACCAAAGAAGCCAGACACCACTTCGTATGCTGTCATCCATTTATGCAAAATTCAGGAACAGGCACAACTGGTCTGTGATGATAGAGGTCAGAATGAAGGTTGCCTTTCAAGGAAAGGATTGGGATTAGGATAGGGATTCTTCTTAATCTTGGATGCTTAGACAGGTGTGTTTGCTTTGTAAAAATTCATCACACTTAAAATTTCTGAGTTTTTTTTGTAATATGTTATGCTTCAATGAAAACATTTCTTTAAAAATCCAGTTTTCTTATCCCTAGACATGCACACTATTCCAGTATCATCCCCTCCTCCCTTCTGTCTAAACAGTGACTTATTACCTCACTATTTTCCTTCTCGCTGAGGCAGGGAGCAGGAGGCAGGTTTTAGTGACCTCTGGAGTAATTCGTGGCCATGTTTTTTTGACTCATTTCATTCCATGGGTTGATATTCTGCAAGTGACCTTTGCCAGGATTACCATTGTATTATCAGTGCTTGAGCTTTGCTCTCTAGTCTGAAAATGTAGGACTTGGTAAAAATATAAATGTGTGGTGGAAATCAGATATACTAATGAAATGTAAATAAATTTATTTAAACACAAAATAGGGTCCCCATCCCATTAAGCAAGCAGTTTGATTTGGAAAGTGTATTGGGATTTTTAGGCAGTTAATTGCTTCAGTAGCTGTACCCTACAGTTGAGCCTTTTCCATTTATTCATGTGCCCTAGGTTAGATGTGTAGCTTTCCTCATCCACTGTGACTGCTGATTGACAAGCCATAGCCATCTTCACCTGGCACTGCAGTTTCTGTGAAGGACAGAGACTAGGCCTACATCCAATTCTATAAATAGGATATTGCCAAGTAGAGTATCCTTTAGTCAGCATCACTGATGATAGTTAGAAAAATATCAGGTCTTTTACCCTGAAATTTTATAGTGCTATCTCAAACTTAGCATCTGTCTCCTTCAATAATATTGGATATGCACTAAGCAGTGCAACACTTCCTAAGTTATTTGAAGCCCACAACTTCCCCAACTAAATGTAGAGTGTACACGGTGTCTAAAGAGAGTGGCCGCTAAGGATAGTGTGGGGAATAAAGTGTGACAATTTGGAACAATAGCATTATTTGTTTTATTACACTAAATAATTAACCTATTAAATTTTATTACATGGAAAATACCTATTACTTTAAAATATCACCAAAAGATGCACCTATTTTTGTATCTCACCTAGGGATTTAATTACTTAATTAGATTCTCTTCAGGAAATAAGTAGCATAAGAAGTTATTGAGTCCTAAAGGGAAACTACCTTTCACTTTTTTTGAATGGACACTTTTTAAATTGTCTATGAATTGAATAGTTGCAGTTTAACAAAGATTCTTAGGGATTATGCATCTTTACTTATGCCAAATATAATCTCTGACTTTCATAGTCTTAAAGCATTTAGTAATTTATCCACTAAATAAGTGTAGTAGTGAAAGTTAAAAAAAAATAAAGCATTTCATACTTAATCCAGTGAATAAGCATAGTAATGAGGTTTAAAAAAATTTACATTTAAACCATGTTGATTAAATCTTAAAGTTAATAGAAATTTTATAGTCTAGTAACTATAGTTTAACCCTAGAAGTTAAAATACTTATTTTGTATATTTTGGCTTTGAAATGTTTACATATTAATGTAGCTTAGAAATATACACCCGCAGAGGAACATGTTTTGATATATAAAGTTTGGCTATTTGAAGTCACTATTCTAGCTGTAAGTCAAAACAGTGTTTTGTTGAAAAGTTCACACACGTAATTGTAACTATAAAAATTGTGTTATAATTGATGGCTCAGTATTAATGATGCTATGAGAAGTCTGTGGTGATCTTGGCTTCATAGATGAAAAATACATTTCTTTTTATTTTCTATTAAGTAAACTAGTGGGTTTCATTGCAGAATGCCATTAAATATTAAAATCAGAAAATAGATCATTATACCTGAATGGTGTCTAAAAGGTGTTGAACATAATTTGCTATCACTCAAATGGATTTAAAACACCACTAATGAAGTAGCCCACATATATGCAGGTTTGGATGGTAAATGGCCCTGCCTTGTGGACAGCTTTTGTAGTAGAGAGGACATAGACACTGTGGTCTGATAGCATCTGGACTCAGGTGCAAGCTCTGTTCCTGCTTTTTCAGGTGAGGGAGACTGGGAGGTTTCATTTCCAGCAGGAGCCTTAGGGGCTATGTATGCCTAGGTAAGTCTGCTTGACTATTGAACATCTGTTCTTTGCTTCTTCGCAGTTCTGTGGCAACAATTAGGCCAAATATATTATTTAGCTTAGTAGTATTGAGTTTATAGCCCCTGTGGTGACATCTGCTTGATTGCTTTCTCTCCTGAGCCAAGATGTGTGATTCCAAAAGTTCTTGCAAACTTTACCAGTAACTTTATCTTGTAAAGAGAAGTAGCTTTTTAGTGGTTATGAGTATTATCAGATTTGGATCTACCTCTTGCTGGCTGAGTGACTTTGTATGAGTTACTTACCGATTTCTCTATACCTCAGTTCTCATTTTCCTCACTTGTCTCATGATAATTCACGTCACATAGAGCTACAGATGGGTATAGAAAGGGTTACATAAAAAATATCATATATATTATATATATAACACAGTTAACTTTTCATCTGTCACATAGTAAGCGTTCATAACTGTTCGCTATTTGCTATTTTTATTGGCTAGATTCAGTAAAAAACAAGGACATGTTTTCTTTTGAAGTGTTGGTTTACAGTGAAGGTATCGAAGTATATCTGCTGAAGGAGAAATATGGCAAATCTTTTCGTACCTAAACCTATCTTTAAATATCACCAAGTTTTCAGTGGTTTTCTTTCAGTAGAAGCATGTTATAACATCATTTGCTCACTGCAAATGATTGTAAGAAAGAACACGGAGTAGCGCATGTAGTAGAGAGCACGGTTAACTGAGGCCACAGCTCAGGGTGTTTACGTGGAGACTTTGAGCGTGTGGTCTTTTATCCCAGCCCTGGGAGCTTTACCAGGAGGTGAGCCATCACTGAAGTCAGTGCTGCACACGTGCCTCCAACTATTTCCGAAGGGCCAAAATGTAGTCTGGGACCCCAACAGAAGACGTGATTGCAAAGCAGATGGCTTTTTATAGCACAATAGCAAGAAAATTTCTTAAGAGATTTTTGTGCCAGTAAAATTAAGTGGCAAAGTTCCACTTAATTTTACTGTTCCACCTGCCATAAACATTTAAGAAAATTAGCAAGAATAGACCACCCATAGGTTTTTCTTGCTAATGTTCTTTTTTCAGTGGTAACCTCCATTTTATGGTCTGTTTTAACTAAATTCTTTATAGGAACAACTTCCTCAATAACTTCTATACTGGGCACTTAATTTATTTCAGTGTATGTAATGCATAGTCATTTAATTTGAGATTTCAGAATAATTTAAATTAATAATGAAGTATTCCAAAGATTGGCTCTGCTGGCATCTGTCCATGTGACCTTGATCCAGTGGTGTAATCTGGCCAGGCCTCAGCCTTCTTTGTTCAGTGAAGTCATTGCACTAGTGGATGGCCAGCAGGTGACTGGCTCTGCCAGGCAAGCTATCTTACCCATTTTGTTTCAGTAAACTCTTTGAAATGAGTGGCCTTTACATGCCTGAGGAAAGTACCCTCCCATGCTCATCGTCCCTCGCTGACATCTGAGGTGTGGGGAATCTGCGGCTGCTGTAGAACCAAGTAAAGCAAAATGTATTTTTTGGTGTTGTTGGTAGGCTTGTGTCTTGGAAAGAAGACTAAGGCAAGGCTGGAATGGCAGAAAGGAAGGGAAAAAGAAGATGCATGGGCTAAGATTAGCAGCATTCTGTGGAGGAATGCTGGCGTTCCGGTTCAGGCTGACCCGGGGCTACCACCACTAGAGAGATGGCAGCCGTCAGGAATTGGCTTTGGCTTAGGCTTACATGGGGGCACGAGGGCCATTGGAGGCCTTGACCTAGACTGAATTGTATGTTTCTGTGTGTGGGTCTCAATTCCTTTCCATCATTTTTGTGACACTGCTGCATACCCATTGCCCGTGGCACTCTGACCTCTCCAGGCCGCCTTCTCATGTCACATTTTACAAGGTATGATGTTGCAGGCTTAAATTCGGAAGGAAGCCACTTGCTTCAGTGTTCGGTCAGCTGGATGTCAAAGAAGTCAATCCAATAAGTGTATTCTTGTTACTGTGAGGTATTAGAATGATTTTATAAATGGTAACCGTGAGGGGGGTGCAGAGTAGGGAAGAAATGGCTTTTTGTGGTGTCAGTTAGTATATGGGACTGGTAAACGGAATTATTTTCAAGCTGAGCTTACTTTTGAGACTAGCCTTGGTTATTGGAAGCGCAACTGTTTTCTAAAACAGGTAGTTTTAAACATCTTACTTTTTAAAAAATTATAATTATTCATATTAATTCTGTAATTTTGCTCAGAGCTGTTATTGATAAGTCAAAATTTATCCAAATTGTTACTTTAGAAATAAATACCATCCTGGCAAGGTACTGTATTTGCAAAAGGTGTTTGGTACTGTTTTATGACCTGTTTAACCTTCTGGGTATGGGAGAAGTCTTCATTTCAAAGTCTAGGTAATGAGTTTCACATAATACACAATTTGGAAAAATGCACTGCAATTGTCAGCAAGCTCTCTGGAGATGGGCTTTGAATAAGGAACTCCACTGAAGGTAATGGCCTTTGTAGCACTAAATTTGATGTGAAATAAAAAACTTTTTAATTTAGTGACAGTTAAATTTACTATTTAAATTCACTTTAAGAAAAGTTTTAAAGGTAATTCTTAGTAGAAGGATCTGTATTTTAATACCAGTAACTTTAACCATGTTTATATTAGATGTGGTGGAATTTTTTTTAACATGGATGCTATTCCTGATTATCATTTCTAATCCATTTAAAAACTGAGAATGCTGGCTGTTCTTAGGTACATGACACAATAAAATGTCTTTATTTTCAGATGTTCTTATTAAAATAATAATAGCATTTCTAAAAATTTTCTTTTCCTTAGATTTTTTTCAATAAAAGAAATTTATAATTTTATAAGTTAGAATTTTCAGTTTCATACACAGAACTTTGGTTGAATTCATACTTTTTGCCAAGCCCTGTCTGTAAATGGCATTCCATTTGTCACAAATGCCACTTGAAAAGTTATGCATCTTAAATTAAGTCACAGTAAGTAGTTGACTCAGGATTTGAACCCCGGCCTATGCTGCTCCTGCTAATGAACGTTCCCTTGAAAAAGTAGCTTATTTTAGTGGTGTGAACTTAAAGAAAATGCCCAAGATCTCTAAGAAGCTTTGCTTTGTGTTTAAGGCAACAATTAAAAATCATCACAAATATATAAATATTTCTCTATAAAAATAAATATGAATGTAATTTTCCAAAACTAGAAAAATAATTTGGTGTTGGAAAATGAATCTGGCCACTAGATACCCATTTTGCTGGCA
The DNA here is from genome assembly GCA_004027475.1 of Anoura caudifer. Taxonomy (NCBI): domain Eukaryota; kingdom Metazoa; phylum Chordata; class Mammalia; order Chiroptera; family Phyllostomidae; genus Anoura; species Anoura caudifer. Next base: position 21,478 of record PVKU01000858.1, read on the forward strand.
CATGCATTTGTTTAGCATAGGTTCTCTGAATTAAAACTATAGTTTCTTACCATGTTTTAGTTAGTTTACCTCTTTCTTTCTCGTGGAGTGGCCAGTTTGTGCATGTTGTCTGATCGCTGTTTGTTGATAGAAATGAATTTCCAGCAGGTGATAAATGGGATGTTGTAGTGTAACTCAGGGCCCTTTAAACCACTGATCTGAGCACAGTGAGCCCTTTTGGAGAAGCCTGCCTTACTTGTTCTCTGATTTCTTTATTCATTCCAATGTTGAATATATGTCCCTAAATTGCCAGGTTTGTGACCTTGGAAGAGTTGTTTCAGCACTCTGAGAGCCACTTTTCTCAACTTTAAAATGAGGCTAATGACCTGACTTGCTTGTGTATTGTCTCATTTACTGTGTTGTGGGGAATAAATGAGAAAATGAGACACAACACACTGCACTTATTTAGCACGTAGTAAGCGTGCAGGCCATCCCTTGCTGTAATTGCAGAATGGTCCCTTGAGCATGTGATGTGTGGGAAAGGTTAAATCATTGTGTGTGTTTGAGTGCTGTGACATGGGGGTGATGGAGAGTACAGGGAAAAGCATAGGTTTATTGGATTTAATAATTAATATGCAGAGATTGCTTAGCATTGACCTTTTTAAAATGTACCATCAAAGAGATAATCCTATGACTTAGATGAGTCTCTAAAAAGAAAAATGCAAAACCCATCTTTAAAAGACATGGCTCAGTCATGGCAATAAAAACTTCATTTAAGAGAAAGAGAAAAGTTTGGGTTCTATTAAATTTTCTTATTTGTTGTATATTGTTCCTACTTAAATTTTAAACAGGGTATCTATCACCACTTCTAGATGCCTCAAAATACATTAAAGGGCTGGCAGAAATCTCATTTTATATGCAGTCATACCTCAGAACTCATCAGCTTCAGAACTCGTCAAACCCTGTACTTGTCTCATTTTGACAAAAAAAAAAAAGTCGCACTTGCTTGGGCCTAGCCACACTTGCTAGAATTCCTATGAGTCACGATGCCTCCCTGCAGGAGAAGATGCTTCATCATTTGGTACTCATAGGTTTTGGCACTCGTCGTGAGTTCAGGAACGAATTAACAATGAGTACTGAGGTACCACTGTACAGGCATATTTTCCAAAAGTTCGTCATTTGTATCCTATAGTTCAGCAGGATGTTTCATAGGCATTGTGCCCCCTTTTCACAACCCACCTCCATGCTAATCACTGTAAATTCAACCAAGCTCAGCCAGTTTCTCTACTGCAGGGTCTCAGAACCTTGACCTTGCTATGCACCATCTCCCAGAGACAGTGTCATGAAATGTTTCCCAGGCTGTTGGGCTTGGAACCTTATTTCCCCATGGCGCATCTCATAGGGCTTCTGTTGTCAAAAATTTATTGGGGGAGGCATTTATATTACTGGGATCATCTTCCATAGCACCCACTTTTAACATTGTGTACCTTTTTATAACAACTGGCTTTCCATGACACCATTTGCAGAACTGCATTATAGCAAGATAATGAGTTTGCTAAAAGCAACTTATGTTTAACTGTTTCCAAAATACAGACCCAGAGTGTTCAGGGGCAGGTAACCTGTAACTGGATTGTGGGGCAGTTTTGCAGAAAACTATTTTCTTACCCCATCCCTCCCTAAGTAATGTGTTTTCACCCACTCACCCTCTTCGCCTCCTGCGTTGTGCTTCATCCTACCAGGTCCTCCAGGAGGTTCTTTCATCTTCAGGTCCTTTCCTCTCTCCACAGGCAGCAGGTGCCCACAGACGTTTTTTCCTTACCTCAGTAATCATTTGAACGTTAAAAAGTCGATATTTTTTAGTTGGAAACAGTTGTTCAACATTATTTAATTCTCACATCACACTAGTTTTAGGATGAGGTAACCAAAACTCCCTTTAGTTTTTTTTTTTTTTTTTTACTAGTTTTATATACAAAGGAGAATTTTGGTGTTTGATTATTAGTCATTCTAATAATTACTATTCAGAATATAGCATGTTCATTGTGCTGAATATCTTTCTCTATTATGCCAAAAACAAAAAAACTAGTGGTTAGCATCAGTATTTGATTTAATTAAAGTATTATAGATAACTCTGTGAAGATTTTATTGTAACCCAGTTTATCTGTATACTGGTTTTGCAATATCCTTAGATCCATAGCAAAACTAGCAATGAAAAAAGGATCCTGGCTGGATAGCTCAGTTGGTTGGAGCATCGACTGGGTATGCCAAGATTGCGGGTTCAGTCTCCTATTAGGGCACTTAGAAGAAGCAACCAGCGAATGCACAAATAAGGGGAACAACACATCAATGTTTCCTGCGTCTCTTCTCTCTCTTTCAAAATCAATTAAAACAAAAAACTAGCAATGAAGGAAATGTTAAAATTGGCAGTGAGCTTCCTCTATACTTGTGTCTGGTGTCCATGGAGTGATGGAACTTACTCAGTACTTGACACTTGCCATCACAGGAAGTTATAGTACGTAAAAATATGCAGTCATGTTATTCACGAGAGCCTTTGGTCACAACAGTTTTGTCAGCCGGTTAATAAATCACCTTGTTTTGTATGTTTTTCTATTTAAAGATACCTTATTTAATATATAGTGTTGATTCATTAATATCGAACTCACAGCCAACAGCACTGTAACTCGTGCCTGAACGAAACTTAAGTAACACACAGGTTTTCTCCACAAGGCACATCACAGCTTTCTTGCATTTAGGAACACCAGACCGCACTTCAGCACAATGCTTGGGAGCCATTTCAACCAGTGAAATAACCAACAAGAACCATAAAAATGCCAAAACAAAGCAGTAAATAGACAGGCAGGGACTCTTGTTCACAGTACGAAAGCAGAAACAAGAAGGCAGAGCATTGACTTTGTCCAGCCTCAGCTGGGAAGGACGTAAGGGTCAGGCAACTCAAGTTTTTCACTGCTGTGAAATATACAAACATGTCTATAAGCAACTACGAATGTGCTGCCAGTGTTGGTTTGGGGGTTACAAACGAATCTTAGTGGGTGAGTGGATTCACAGATAAGGAACCCACGGACAAGGAGGACTGACTGTAATTGCTTTATTAAAACAATGGTCTTAGGGGAATATGTTTCCACAAGTGCAGATGCTTAATTCCAATAGGCCTTTTAGATAATAAATGGTTCTTAGCTAAAGAACACTTGCTCACCAGGACCATGTTACTTAATAAACCTAGTTCTTCATTGTCAAAAATATTCAAATAATATTGGTTTGAAATATAGGGACCTCATAATGAAAACACTAACTCACCTATATTTATACCTTTACAGTGGAACCTTACTTTTACCTGCATTGCTGTTTCCATGGAAAGAATTATTCCAAATGCCAACGACATTCCAAAGCCTTTTTGCTTCCTGAGCCTGGTTCCGATGATGACCAGTCCATCGCACCCACCTACAGTGTAGGGCTTTCGTTTTTCCCTCTAGTCTAGTCCTGGGGCTGGGAGGAGAACTGTGGGGGATGGATTCTGGAGGGTATGAAGGACGGGAAAGGGCGGCAGCTCCTAGAAGGGAGTGCTAGGGGCCTCTGCTGGGAAGGGAGACAGACTCTTCAAATGACTCTTCCGAATGACACCCAGATGTTCAGGGGAGCTAGAGATGATCGTCAGTTCAGCCCCAAACTCGGCAGAAGCCATGTACTGGAAACAGTGGCCCTCCTAGAGATAAAATTTTGGACCATGAGGTTCACTGATCTGATCCATTTAGGCATTTCCTGTCCTCCTTAAGGATTCAAGTTTGAAAGAGATCAGTGATGTTAAAAACGTGGACGCTGGTTTTCTCTGCCATGATCTATGGTAGGAATACTCTGAGCAAGTGGTTAAATACCCTCCACGTTTATATTAACTAAGCAGCATTACTTGTGCCCAGTGTTTTACCACATGACTATTTAACATTTAACAGATGTGTCTGTGCTTTATGTTCATTTGTATTCACTTGATTAAAAGCTCAAGGTGACACTGATCATTTAGGTAGGAAAATAGGTGGTGGTATACTGAAACCTTTATAGAAATTAAAAATGAACCTCATAAGTTTCTTTGAAATGACAGGCTTCTTTGTGGGGAGGGGGCGTTTAATGAGATCTGCTATCTTTCTTGTTAGATTTCCCAAGTTTAAGTTTTGTTAATAACAAATGAGGGACTAGGTTTTAAATAAATTTTAATGCAGCCCAGTTTTTAAAAATTTAGCTATTTTATTTTAATTATTTTAATTTTAATATATTAATACAGTATATGTTGTTTGGCCATTTTTTAATCTTAATTTTATTCCAAGAAAGACTAATACATATCCTAATTTTAGCAGAGTGCCTAGCAGAGAAGGAAACAAATGTTATAACTCCTGTTCCCTTTCCTTAAATGTTCTCCAAATGGATTGGGGACAGTAGCATATAAACCCCTTATTTGAAGTGTAGATTGCACACCAGCCTATTTAAAGAAAGCAAAAGGCTCAGAGAAATCTGCATGTTAAGGAACTTGTTTGACTTTGTTTACTGGATTTCTTGTCATTCTTTGGTTTTGAAACCCTTTTTCCCCAGAAAAATTCACATCTCACAGGACTTCAGCCGAGGAGCACAGCCCAGGAATCGGCTCACCAGGCCCAGGGCTTTCTCCGTTTGGCACTGTGGAGAGAGCTAAAGCAGCATGCTGGGAAACTCACACCCAGTCGGTCCTTCCTCTTGTTTTCAGGATGACAAAAACTATTTTTGTATCTTCTCTGGAGGAAGGAGGAGTATTATTAGGTTTATTCTCCTTCAGTTCACGTGTGTTCTGACTCATCTTCCCAGATGACCAGGTGGCCTAGAATTGTCTTAGGTCCTTTAAGAGAATGTACAAGGACTAAGTTGTTACTGTTTGTAGTAAATACTACCTTACAAGAAAAATGTTTAATGTTTTTTAAATAAACTTTCTAATAAGTCTTTAATCTCAGAACACCAGTTCAGTTGTAAACCTACAAATTCCTGTTCTCTCTAATTAAGTCAGTGTTATTACATTTAAAAGAAACAACAAAGAAATAGGACAATCATAAGATGATGGACAAAACTCATAGTTGATTAAAGATTTAATGCAGAAAGAGTTGAGATTTTCAAAACTCCCAGGAAAAAGAATTGTGTGTAATTGGTTTTTAGAAGGCTAATAGTAGCATTCTACTTAAGAAATCAAGGCATTTGGTTTGACTATAGGAAAATGTAAAAATTTCTGCTTGGCATATAATACAGAAAAAAAAAATCAAGTACTGGGCAAACAGCAAGTATAACAAAAGTTTTATATTATTAGAATAACTTATAATTTAAGAAAGATATCAAATCCCAGTGAAATACATGAGAAGGGACATTTGGCGGAAGCTGTCAGCCATCAAAGGAATTCATCTCCTTCAGCTAATCTTTTCTGTAGACCTGAGCCTGCCGCACTCGGTGCTGGAGTTTTGGTTGGGACGACACCGATAGGCACGTGGAACAGAGGAAGAAGGCAGTGCGGTCAGGCGATGCTTCTACAAATGCTGCCGAGGCTGCAGGAACTGGTTCAGTTACTTATACTTCCTAAAGTGACAGAAACTCTTTGTTTCTCTTTAACCTCAGAAATTATTCTAATGAAATCACTTCTTAAAAAAGAAACAGCTTACATGTTGAGCAATAGGGCTTCGTTGAGTATATAAGATGTGTTTATTTACCCAAAGATTAAAGTTTACTTTATGATTAAAATTACAATTATGAAAATCATAGTAATATGAAACAGTGTCGTGATAGGTGGCTCTGGTTACATGCATGCTGCCGAATTCAGTTCTGTGGAATAAGTAAGCACGTGGTCATTAATGGTAGGATTATCACACAGTAAAATTTGTTTTGTGTAATATTTACTTACTAGAAAAAATACTAAGATTCATTCTATAAAAACTGTCTTTTCCTCTTTTTAGGTGACTACACAGATTGCCTTCTCCATGTTTCCATAGCCAGAGACATGACCTGACACCTCTGATGACCAGTCTCAGGGCCCTTGGGTGACTGACTGGCTGGTGCACCATGGAACTTAAAGTATGGGTGGATGGAGTTCAGAGGATTGTTTGCGGGGTCACCGAAGTCACAACTTGCCAGGAGGTTGTAATAGCCTTAGCTCAAGCGATAGGTAAGTGAATTCCTTGGGTGTCTGAGAGAAAGTGATTTGTGGGCCCTGTTTGCTTGTTTGTTTGTTTGTTTGTTGATCTCTAGTGGTTTTTGTTTATTTGGTTCCATAATACAGCTCACAAGCACACTTTCCTTATTCCTGTTCCCTGCACTTAGGTGAGTCTGTGCAGACCCTTGTTCTCTGGTTCCCTGCAGGATTTACTCATCTCGACTCTAGAGTCTGCACTGTCTTCTCATCTGCTGTTTATCCTAAACAGTGGTTTCTGAACTGAAGATGTCAGAACTAGAGTCCTAGTTCCCAGACCCCTTATTAGGAGAAATCCTCATTTCTGTCTAGTCTATATACTTTTAGAAAGTAAAATACAGCAAATTAAATAACATCATTCTTCAGTAGAAAGATAATGTGCACTTTTAAATTATTATGTAGGGAAGATGAAGATGTCACATGTCTGCTTCCTGGCTCCATCTTATTCAATTACCTGTTGCAGCTTTTCTTATTTACTCCCAGTTTATCTGTGTCACATTTTATGCGTGTTCTTTAGTTGCCTTAAACCCTTCTGGAACATGATAACATCATAAACACCTGCATCAGTAACAGCAGTAATGTGGGTTAAAGTTTATGTTGCATCTCAGATACATTATTTAGCAAGCGTGTGGTAAGAGGAAGCCGTGTGTTTGGCACCATGCTACGTGCCCAATGCCTCTTTGTCTTTGAGCTTCTTATCAAGAGTTTATTTTGTGTCATGCTCCTTTTTATTGGAGGCATGTCAGGTTAGCTCAGGATTGAAACAAGTCGCCTTGGCGTTTTGTAGAGGCAGTCGTGCCACCTGCTTTGTGGCAGATGCACTGTTGGAGGCTGGCAATGCCCTGTACGTAGGCAGAGGCTTTCTTTTAGTTTCACCTTAAATGCTGCATGGCACACTCATGTATCAAACGGTGCTGAGATTCCTGGCTTTCTCATCTGACAAAATGCTCTTGATGTTTGGACTAATATTATGTTATGGACTTAAGTTTAATTATTAAAGAGGGGAGAATTGAGTCATTTCATTTTATTTAATATCACTTGCACAATTTATTTTAGTAATTGTCTCTTTTAAAAGTTTTGCAAAATTTATTTGAATTTTAAATATTCAGCTATGCGTGTGTTTTCTCCTGCTTAGTGGAAACTAGGATTAGCAAGTGTCAAACCTAACTGTTATATTTGAGAATCAGGCAGGAGTAAAAACAAACCAACAAAAATGCAAAAGTCAAGGTAATGGAGGAAGCCAGCAGGCTGCCTCTGTGTGTGTGGTGACCACACTTTCTACACAGAATTGCAAAGGGAAAATGCCCAGACGTACCAGGTGCGTGTGTGTTTTTCTCCACTTGGACTAAAGAGTATACTTATTTGTGAACAAGCTAAAAAGAAGTTTTAACTAAGTCTACTCCCCACTTTTGCTTCCTCAGTAACTCAGTCCAGACTTGTTTTGAAAAGTTGACAACTTAAATATGGATGTTTTATGGTACTTCCCCACACTCTTTTTCTGTACCATAAATACTTCGTTGAATTCAGAATTCATCAAAGAGATGACTCCACGGGCAGCCAGCCAAGGGCTGTTGATCCTTGCCTCCGTCATGCTGTGAGATTTTCTCAGCATCAAATTCAGTGTGCCTCTGATACGTGCTTAAATCTTTATCTGTCTTCTAATGAGATTTATTGGTATTTAGTCTAAACACTAAATAAATTTTATAGTATTTGACCTGATTTCTACTGTAAGAAACAATAGAGGGTTTATTAATTAGGGGAACTTAGGACAGTAAAAGTGTAGGTATACTAACAGAGCATGAGCTGACTGCATGTTTCCATTCTGGATTAGAGATTATTGATTATTTAGTTTTTCTGGAAAACTAAAATTACTTTAGGAAACTATCAAGATATAAAAATACGTACACAAGTTGGCAATTTGCAAATATGACTGCTAACATTTTCTAACTCAGTGTTGCTAAGCAATCCAATCAAATTAGAACTAACACAATTTGATAAATGACGTTTAATGTGTCTAGTAGTGTGGAAGGAATACTGTCTCCTCTGATCTTTGACAACCTTGACAGGTTATATTTAGGTGGTAGAAATAGAACCCAATCTGAAATTGTGAGTGGGGGATAACTAAAAGTGATGTCATGATTGAAACACTTAATTGGCTCAAACTGGTTAAACTGCCCAGCAAGAATACACTGTGTGTGTTTGGTCTTCCACACCTTCAGCTTCCGAAACATTCCCAGCATCAACTAGTGTGCCTGTTTCTTCCATAAACTGTCCAAGAAATGTCATTATTTCAGAGTCAAACTGCTTCTCAAATTAGTGTATGAAACAGAAAGCCTTTGGCAGACCATGTGTCCCAAGTTAAAGTCAAGAAAATGCATTTGCTTTTATAGTAGGCCAAACCAAAAGTACGAAAAGAATGTATTTCTGCCCTCAAGTATCATAGAACCCAAAGCACAGCTAACAAAAGGCCAGAGAGCAGAGGAGGAGGAGGAAGACATCAAGGAGACCGAGGGAAAGGTTTTCTGCTTCACACTACTGTGGTTGGTGCCTGCTGTCACTTGAAGTACTGATGAGTAAGAATTTTTCTCCATTCTCACTTCTTGTGATCTTGTTCCCATATCTCCTTCAACGGACGCCAGACCTAGTGTTTAATAGAAACAGATTGATTGAAGCAAGGGCCCAGGGTGGAGTGGACTCTTCTTCCAAAGAAGCCGTGTTACATACGGTTTGCCCCAACAAAATCAGTTTCCAGACACATTTTATACTGAACTCTAGTATCGGTACTTAACACTTCTTTCTGTTCTGTGGAAGTCCCTCCAAAGTAAGGGGTCCTGCTTGTTTACCTTGCTTACACCCTTGCTTTTCCTAAAGAAGGTGCTCAGTAAAATCCTGTTTAGGACAGTGCTATCCAGTAGGACTTTCTGCAAGGATAGAAATGTTCACTGTGCTAATACGGTAGCCACTGGGCCACAGGAAGCCACTGAGTGCCTGAAGTTAGCTAGTATAACTGAGGAAATAAATTTGTAATTAAACTTAAGTGTGACTAATGTCTATTTTAGTAAATGGCACAGTTCTCAGACTTAAATGTCAAAATTCAAGCTCTGTGTCCCAACCACTGCTCACTCCCAAATTTCTTCCTCCTCATCCCAGCAAATGAGAAGTCTTTTCTTCTAATTGATTAGATCAAAAACCTTTGTATGATCTTTGATTTTTTTTTCTTACTTCAATGTTTTTCAGCCAATCAACAAATCCTACCTGTACGACCTTCTATATATATCAAGAACCTGCTCCTTTTTTCCACAATCACTATTACTGCCTTGGTGCAAGCTGCCATCATTTCTCACTTAGATTTTTGTAGTGACCACTCCCAGCCTGTCTCCCTGTATCCTGGTCCCCTCCAGTATATTCTCAACAGGTTTAAAGTAATTGTTTTTTAAATAGTTGCATCATGTCACTTCTCTCTCCAAAACCCCTCAGGGTCCCTGACACTCAGCAAATTCCAAGGTCCATACAAAGCTCCCCAGGGCCCTAGATGAATCCCGCTTTACCCCCTCACCATTCTGACCTCATTTCCTACCAGTCACTTTTGTCACCCCTCTTAAACATACCAAACACATTATCACCTCAGTCCTTGCATCTGCTCTTCTCCCTGCTGAGAACTCTCTTGCGCCCAGCTATCTTCGATTTCACTCCCTTGGATCTCTGCCTAAATATCAGTGAACCCCCCCCCAACACGTGTCCCACACACACTTGCACACACTTACACACTTCCTATTTGCCATGCTCTTATTTTTCTCTGTACCACTTATCCACCTGACATATTGCATATCGGCCATGATCCATTATCTACATTTTGAAATCTAAAAAATTCTGGAAGCCTGAAGTTTATCACACTTCATTTAGTAGCCATAAATGAGTTCTCATGGCTTGAACTCATTTGGGGGCAAAAACTGATCTGATTTGATGTGAGGCTGTTTTTCATCTATATTTATTCCATTTGGTATGACCTTTGATACATTTTACATTGGAAATTTTAATGTTTGATTATAGAACTGCAGGAGAGCCTGAACCCAAAAAGTTCTGAGTTTTCAGCATATCTGACCTGAAAGCTGTTGTATGGTGGACAGTAGACCTCCCTTCAGCTGTGTGTGTTCCCAGTTGCCTCTTGTTGTTTCGTTCTTGCTTATTCTCACAGCCTGAAACCACGTCTAGCCTGTGGTAATCACTGCACATATTCGTGAATAAATCAATGAATTTTTTCCTATAAGCTACAGGCTGAACTAGGTGGCCACCTAATGTCTCATCCATCTCTAAAATTATATAATCCTTTAACAGGGTGTCAGACTCATTTTCACTGGGGGCTGCATCAGCCTCACAGTTGCCTTCAAAGGGTCGAATGTAATTTTAGGAGTGTATTAATGTAACTGCTCCTTCACAGTTAAGCAAGAGCTCGGCGCTGCAGCTGAGCTGAACAAGGTGCAGCCAAAACAAGGTGCCAGGCTGGGTAAAACAAGGTGGAAGGCCGGATTTGGCCCTTGGGCCTTGTGTTTGCCACCTGCGCTTTAGAAGAAGAGGAAAAGAATATATTTTAAAGATTTTATTTATTTATTTTAGAGAGAAGGGAAAGGAGGGAGAGAAGGAGAGTAACACTGATGTACAAGAGATACATCAATCTCTTGATCACAAGTAATCATTCTCAATTTTAATGAATGTGAATACGTAATTCATAGCCTGTGTCATTCATGATTAGATTATGCTGCATTAACAATCCCCCAAATCTTAGTGGTTTATAGTGTTAGGTATCGTTTTGGTTATTGTTATTTATAAAAAGTAACCAACATAATGCATCAAATAGTAGACATAGTGAATGTTAAGATTATGAAATCAATAAATATTTTTATTATTTTAGTAGTAATAAGCATATCATATAATCCTAAGTGTGTCCTAAATTAATGTGCAGTAATTCTGTGATTCTATGGCACTCTCATCAACACACTGGGTAAACACACAGTGAATAATTTAACTTCGGGTTCACGGCACAGCTGGCTGACAGGTTATAGTCAGAGAGATTTTATCTCACTGTCAACATAAGATAAATGCTCTATGGTAAGAGTTATCTTAATAGCTACACTGAGGACTTATGGAAGATTCATTCATGAGTATGCAGAAGAGCAGTATATCATCCGGAAATTACTTGTAGTTTTTTAGGTTTTTATTTCATCACTGGTAAGTTGAGGATCATAATACCTATAGTGCTTAACTCACAGAACCAATTAAGATTGCATATGTTCTATATAAAAAGCACCAGAGGCATTTAGCAGACTGTGAAATAATTCCATTCAAACTCTGTTGCACAAATCAATGCTCATTGCAGGAATTCTGAATGATTATGGAAAGGATTAGTCATGTTCACTAGAGTGTGCATAAGAATCAGAATTTTTATAGCTCAGCAAAGCATCTATTATCGGAAAAATTCAGTGGGGTAGGATAAAGAATAAGGTGTTACTGGCATTACTTCCAGTATATCCAGAAACAAGAAGATACGTTAGCATTAAATTCATGAGAGACTCATGCCAGCTCTCTGTCATGTATTTTTGAATAATGTTCAGTATTCATCTTTGGGGGAAGGAGGATTTGATGCTGAAGAAAAAAACCAGTTTTCAAAACGAAAACTTATGGAGAGGGTTGATGATCAGGGAGGGTATTTAACAGAATGTGTATATTCAGGGTCTGACACTGTTTTAGACAAATATTTGTTGTTCAATATATATTTGTTGAATAAATAACAAGATGTGACTTTTAAACTATGATTTTGGTTTTTTGGTTTTAAGGGGGAATTTCCCAAAATGGTTTTGGAAAAATGGTTGTAGTAAAAAAAAAAAAAATGGTTGAAATAAGGGAATGATATTTCTGGAGGACCCATATTTGAGTTTTGATATATGTTTTCAAATATATGTATTATTTATTAGTGATAAATTCTGCTTTAAGTTGGGTGAGCATAATCCGTTATCTTTTTTCCTTTTAAGTTATATTAGTCATCCAGTGAGATTCCACTAATGCAAAATCACTGTGTGTGTGATTTTCCTCATTATATGAAGTTAGTGATTCTTGGGATTACACTCAGTTGCTTCAACTATTCAGAAGTATGGTCAGTATTTTATTTACCATTACTTAATGTGGCACATGGTCCAGGTACCAAAGTGGCTTAAACTACAAATGTCACAGATAGATAGATAGTCCTTTTTATTAGTTTTAAGGCTATATCAAGGTAGTATGCAAGGTAGAACTAAATGTATCCATTTAATAAAATGCACTAAAAGGAGTTTTGCAGGAGAAATTTGAATCTATCTAAATTAACCAGGATCTGTAGAGCCTGGCCAAGGATAGGTATTTGAAAACAATGATTATGGGCCCTGACCGGTGGGGCTCAGTGGGTTGGGCATCATCCCGCAAACTGAAATATCCCCAGTTCATTTCCAGGTCAAGGCACATGCCTGGGTTGTGGACAGGTTCCCCCACTGGAGGCATGCAAGAGGCAACCAATCAATGTTTATCCACCTCCCTTTCTTCCTCCTCCCTTTCCAAAAATAAAATCTTTTTAAAAAGTGATTATGGGATTTAATTTTTATATATAAACTACCTAAAAGCCAATTTCTATAACAAAAATCAAAGCTGTTAATCCATTACCTTTTTTAAAAAAATCTTTTTCATATTGCTGGATGGATTTTTTTCTTCCTTTTTGCCTAATTGCACTAAATATGCATTATTTAACAAAAAGGGGAAACTGGCAGTAAAAGCAATTCTAAATAATCTTCTACCAAGACATTCTTAGAGGGCAGCATACCACTAAGCTTTGGAAAAATCAGCTTTATATTTAATTATGACTGAATTAGAGTGTTTAAAGTTTTAACTTACCTTGTATAATATAATGACTGAGTTTTCTTTTTAAAGATACTTTATTGCCCTGATAGAATTAGAGGGGCCTCTACTGGTCTAGTCTAACCCCTCATACTGCCGATGAGGACACAGAAGGCCAGTGGCAGGAGAGAGAGCCTAAAAGTGGTTAAAAAGCATTGGAGCCGAGAACACAGACTGCTGTGGTCTGTGAAGCAGTGTGTACCTGGCAAATTTATCATGTGGCTTTTCTTGGGGTGATGACTCCAGTAATTTTTAACCTGAATTACTCCAGTAATTTAACCAATTAGATTTCAGGAAGCCAATCTAATGTGCTAAGGTTTTCTTTTTCTTTCCCTTTGTTTGCCCAGGTATTTTTTTTATCATAATAACAACTAATATTTGTGTAGCACTTTACAATTTTACAAAACATTTTTTTATTTTACATCTCATTTGACTCGCACCACAACAGCATCAGGTAAGAAAATACTCTCACCCTATTGATGAGGAAACCGGAGCTAAAGGAAATGCAATAATTTGTGCAAATCATGTAAATAGATGGCAGAGGCAGATTTGAACTCCAGAGCTTTTGTTCTTTCTACTCTGTCCAACTTTACGTAGTTGGGAGTTGCTGAAAGTTGCTTAAGTCAGAATGTCATGTCACATCCCTATTTAAAGGAGGTCTCTGGTCAGCCCTTTTGTTATGTAAATAACGATGTCCCTAATACTTACTGGCTACCATGTACTAAATACCAACCATGGGCCAGGTATTGTGGTAGGTGCTTATTACACTTGACCTTGACTCTTACAGCCTATAAGGTACTGCTGCTCTCCCCAAATAGAAGTAAAATTATGCTGCTTCCAGTAAGTATACTTACTTCCAGTAAGTCTTAACCTGCAGTTAAGACTCCAGTCTGTTTTCCTGCAAAGCTCCAACTTTTCAGCTACACCCACAATTCAGGTTTCCTTAAAGGACAACACTGCATATGCTTAAAGCGGTATCATTTTTCATGTGCTGCTTCTGAATTGCAGACATGGGTGTTTGTATTTACGTATCCAGATCTCCATTTAATGAGACAGTAATTGAGAAAATACTACTTACTGTTGGTTCAGAAACTAATGAAACTGAAAAAGAAGGCAGGGGAGGCCTAGCCGAGTGGCTCAGTTAGTTGGAGCATCATCCCATACACCAGAAAGGCTGTGGGTTCGTCCCTGGTTGGGGTACATATGGGAGGCAACCAGTTCATGTTTCTTTCTCACATCAATGTGTGTGTGTGTGTCTCTCTCCCCCTCTCCCCTCCCACTCCCTCTTTCCCTCCTTCCTTTCCCATCTCTAAAATCGGTAAACATATCCTCTTCAGTAAGATTAAAAAACAAAAACCTACAGTTGCTAGATGGCAGGAACAGTTTTTCTCTTTGTAATAATATTAACTACTAATAGATACTTCTTGTTATTGAGATATAATTAACATATAACATTATATTAGTTTCAGGTGTCTAATGGACACTTTTAACAAAATATAATCCATCGGAACCACTCACCTTAAGGGGAAATGTGGAGGAAGTCTGTGCAAACTAATGGCATTACATTGCCTTCAGAAGCTTTATCTTCCATAATTACTAGTTAGGCTCAGCATATTTTTCTTATTAAGATATGATTTTCTTTTGTTTTGGTTTCTAATACTATTTTTGCCTTTTAAATTTTTCAGAAGAATCTTTGAACTATTACTACCTAAACTGAACAAGACTTCTCTTCAGTCCCCTCATTTTATATGAAATTACTTGGAAGTGTTATTTTTAGTGAGGTGATATTTTTTTCTTATTTGCCACAGGCTTGCAGGAAGATACCAGCCGTGTGAACTAGGGGTTTGCCAAACTCTCATGGGCAAACAGAGGAAAGACCTGTCCAGCTGCCTAGTAGCTAAGTAGCAGGTTCCCCACTGGCTTCATATCTCCTTTCAGGAGGAGAAATGGGCCTCCAGCCTCCCCAAGTCCTGATGTGCAAAGAAAGCAGAGGATTTACAAAGTGGAAGTTTATTTAGGTTTTAAAACTCTACCTACTTCCTGGGACCAGGCCCTCCCGCTCCCATGGACCATTCTAGTGTCTTCCGTTGTTTCAGCTGGAGGTCTGGCCCCAAGCAAGAAGATCTAGGCAGTCAGATGTTTGACAGAAGTGTAAGATTCTCACTGAGGTTCAAAGTATGAAGTTGAATTTCTAAGCAAGTCTGAAGAGTATATGCAATTCGCATCCTATAAGTTTATGCTGTTAAATATCTTAAGGAGTTTGTTCAACCTTCAAGTGAAAGTTTCACAGGCAGCATGGGCTGGACCTTGATGCTAACCAAGAAAGCACGATTCTCAAACAGCACCCTCTGTTTCATTATTTTAGCTATTGCATGTGCCATTTTGATGGTTTATTCTTTCTTATCTTCTTTATCTAGGTCGAACTGGAAGGT
The DNA here is from genome assembly GCA_004027475.1 of Anoura caudifer. NCBI lineage: Eukaryota > Metazoa > Chordata > Mammalia > Chiroptera > Phyllostomidae > Anoura > Anoura caudifer. The sequence goes on from PVKU01000858.1 coordinate 37,009, forward strand.
ACACTCTAATAGAAAAATGGAGAGATACCGAAAGACATTTGGCACCTCACGAAAACCCTATCATATCCTTAAACAAATGGGGGCAGTATGCCAGTGATGTACAGCTTATTTTACGTCGGACGGGGCCATCCCTCAGTGAGCGGCCCACTTCAGATAGTGTGGCTCGAATTCCTGAAAGAACTTTATACAGGCAGAGTTTGCCCCCCTTAGCTAAACTGAGGCCTCAGATTGACAAATCAATCAAACGGAGAGAACCTAAAAGGAAGTCATTAACATTTACAGGAGGTGCCAAAGGATTAATGGAAATTTTTGGAAAAGGTAAAGAAACTGAATTTAAGCAAAAGGTGCTGAATAACTGCAAAACAACAGCAGATGAGTTAAAGAAGCTGATCCATTTGCAGACAGAGAAGCTTCAATCCATTGAGAAAGAGCTAAAATCAAATGAAATAGAAATAAGATTTTGGGAGCAAAAATATAATTCTAACCTTGAAGAGGAAATTGTCCGCCTGGAGCAGAAGATCAAAAGAAATGATGTAGAAATTGAAGAGGAAGAATTTTGGGAAAATGAATTACAGATTGAACAGGAAAATGAAAAACAGCTGAAGGATCAACTTCAAGAAATAAGACAGAAAATAACAGAATGTGAGAGCAAATTAAAGGACTATTTGGCTCAGATCCAGACTATGGAAAGCGGTCTTGAGGCAGAAAAATTGCAACGGGAAGTCCAGGAGGCACAAGTCAATGAAGAAGAGGTTAAAGGAAAAATCGGTAAGGTCAAAGGGGAAATTGACATTCAAGGCCAGCAGAGTCTGAGGCTGGAAAATGGCATTAAAGCTGTGGAAAGGTCTCTTGGACAAGCCACCAAGCGATTACAGGTAAGAACACTTTTATAAAGAGAATGTTTCATCTATATTTAAGAGAATTAATATGTTTTTGACGTCTCTAGTGACTGTCCATTTTCTCTTACATTTAAAGTTAAACACCCTCCTTAGTTTCTAATTTTTTTTAGCATTCTTATGGCTTACCATAAAGCTTAGATGGGAGCCAAAGGCACGGTGATCCTTGCTCCTTGGGAGGAGCGGTCTTACCGTGGCAGCTGTACCATTAGATAATTTGGACATAGGAGACTCAAATCCCAGCTGCAATGGACACCAATGATGAGATAGAGAATCTGACCTCCTCCTTTTAAGGACCGAGAAACCTGAGGCCAAAAGAGATTACCAAGGATTGGTTTACGGAGGATTGTGTGGCTAGTTGGCTGCTTGTCTGTTCACTGCCCCATTGTCTCTATGCGCATCTTCTTCCCCTGCCCTTCTCCCCTGCCCACGGTCCCCCCCTGTGCTTTCCTGAGCAGAGGGGCACAAAGGCTCCTCCCTGATGCTTTCCCTCTCTAAAGCCTGAGGATAAGAACATTTGTATTTCATCACAGAGGCCCTGATCACTCAGCTTCCATTTCCTGGATTCCCATTCTTAGAAAGAAGACATGGTGATGTTACAGGAGTTGCAAAGAGGCATCAGGCTCTAAGAGTTGACGTAAGAAAGACGCAGAGTTGATTATAACATCGCTACCTAAATTTAAATCGACTAAAATTAAATGACACTCGGGAAAGCAGTTTACAAGTATTAAATAAATGTAAAGTTGCTTTTTGTCTCAGCTGGCCGCGTTTCAAGTGCCCTGCAGCATGTGCCCAGTGCCTGCTGTACGTGCCTGCTGTACGGGACAGCACTGGTTCGCGAGCCTGCTGCCCAAAGCCCTGCTGCTTCTGGGCACACTTGTTAGAAATTTATGATCTGAGTTACAGCAAGATCTCCAAATAGTACCTGTGCACACTGAAATTTGAAAAGAACTGCTTTAGAATGTGAACTGTTCAGAAAGCAGAGAGACCTAGGTTTCAGGAAGAACTGGTGTTATTTCTCTGTCATTTTATATATAGTGAGAGAGAAACTACCCTCCCCTCCAATTTTGAAAATCAGGAATTTCTCACACTCAGCAGGTTAACCTCTGATTAGTCAGTATTTTGCTCTTTGGATTCATTTTGACACTTAAGTATACAATTGGAAATTGTGTTGCCTTTGAGATTATTGATTGGAAACACTAATTTATCGTAATCATTGCTAGTAAGTCCCACTTCCTAGTGAAAGATACCTAATCAAACTAGTAACATATCTCCACGGACTCCCTGCCTCAAAGTAAACAACCCCTCTTTCCTCAGTGCCTCCCTGCCCCTACCAGGTCCTCAGACACACAGCCTACGTGGGGCCTTGGCACTTCTTACAGTGCAGGAAAGGCGAGGAGGAGAAAATCCATTTAAATCATAGAATGAATGCCTCTCCTTGCTTTCAGACCTTTCCAGCTTTCCGAACTTGATCTCCTTTCTTTAGGGCTCCGCAGTTCTCAAAACTACTGTCTTCAAAGACTTAAAACCCTGTAGTGAGACTCCTATGGAAATCCTGCTCTCTTCATGCTGGGCTATAAATCTCAGTCACCAATCTCATGGGATCTTAAACAGTTTACAAAACACAAGAACTCCGAATCTCATGGACCAAATGACTCTTCATTTTGCCGCCAGTTATGAAGTGGGTAATAGGGAAATTTAATTGTTAACAGCTTTGCAGGATGGCGGTGAAACACTGGAATGGCTGGAAACCAATATTTTATTGACATCATATTTATTTCATTGGGTGCGTAATGTATCCCTAACTGAAGAAAGCATCACATTTAAGAGGCCAGACTGCCCTTTATTTGCTTATTTTCCAGCCCATGCCACACAAAAGGGACCCTTTTAGCCCACGGTGTTGCTGCTATAAGCCAGATTTGTTAAACGTGTCCCTGTGAAAGCGAGTACCCCACACTTAACCCCCAGAGCAGATGGACTGTCACCAGGATGCCTTTTAGCTGGCCAATGCTGAATCTTCAAATTAAAAAATTCTATCTAGGACAAAGAACAAGAACTGGAGCAGTTGACCAAAGAGCTGCGGCAGGTCAATCTCCAGCAATTCATCCAGCAGACAGGGACGAAAGTGACCGTTCTGCCGGCAGAGCCCATCGAAGTGGAGGCCTCGCATGCAGACATAGAAAGGGGTAAGATGTTGAGAAAGGTGCTTTTTTTTTCCTCTACTTCTCACCAGTTAACTTTGCATAAGTTTCTTTCATTCAGTAAAAGTGCTATCCTAACCATTCAAAGCTAATTCTTGGGGCATTTTTAAAAATTGTTTGATGTCTTTATTTCTAGGGAAAATTAATATTTAAGTTATTTATTTACTTAAATGAGCATGATATCACCAAATCTTATATTGTTTTCCTGAAGTGTGTGTGAGTCCTCGTCTATTTGAGTTTTAGTTTCCCTGTTTATAATGTCCCTCCTTCCTCCCCTAAAATGAATAAATTTGAGCTGATATTTAAGACACTTGTGAATCGGTGCATGGATATGGCCTGCACAACCACGGAAGAGAAGAAAATTGCTCACTCGCTTTAAAAGATCGTTAAGTGTGCAAATCACTGAGACCTTGGTTTGTCAGCTGAGAGGGTCTAGCAGAGTCGGCCTTCTTCTGTCACCCCAGGACCCAGAGGGGCGTGCAACTGTCACTACACGTTCTTTGATTCTTTAGGGCGAGAAAAATTCTCATTTTTCATATTGCTCAGCACTCCAAGCTGATGCATCTCTCACACGACTCTCTGTTTCCTCTCCAGAGGCAGCGTTCCAGTCAGGCTCCCTGAAGCGGCCCGGCTCATCTCGGCAGCTCCCCAGTAATCTTCGTATTCTGCAGAACCCCATCTCATCCGGCTTTAACCCTGAAGGCATATATGTATAACATTATCTGTCTTTTGGGAAGGGACCCAATAAAGGTACCAGGGACAGTAAAAATTCTTTCTTTGATTTGTGCCAATGATGAACAGAGGACCTGCTTCACAAGCCACCGTATCTTTCTTTTGTCCTAAATTGCATACCACTTGGAGCCATACCCTGTGCACTGATGCTAAAGAACAAAGAAACTATGTTTTCACACATCAGCAGTGTTGACATTTTTATCCAACAGCTGTAATACAAAGCCTTCATTTTTATTGGTAGCATTTTGAGAGCATTAGGAAAGTATTATACTGTGTATATACATAAATAAAACCGTGACTTAAAAGAGTGAAGAGAAATACGTGACTGGCTTAGTTTAATTTATTCCATGTAATCAATTAATGTGTGAATGTTGATGTTGTAACATTTGTTATTAACACTTAATCTCGTGATGGAATTCCATGACGTGCCGTGTGATTCCGACCCTGCGTGCACGCGGCCAGACCCCCGCCGCAGCGGCTGGTGTGCAAGTGCCACGGGTGCTCCTGGGTCGACACCAGCTCCTGCAGAGCCCACTCGCATTTGTTTCATGAACTTGTCCTAGCCATCGTTCGATTGGGTGAAATGACTCAGGTTTTCTTTTTAGTCTGAAGTTTAATCTTTTCTTTACAGTATTTTCATGTAAATGGCCACATGCCAGAACAGAAATATTTTCATGAGGTAACTCGTATATGTTTAAAAGGTTTGCAGTGCTTCCGACACTGTTGAACAAAGATGTGAACGTTGAATACCCAAACAGGCCAGGCCGTTCCTAATCCACCATTGTGTTATGTTTCTGCCCTGCCTTACCCTTTCACTCTCATGGATCCTCAGAGTTGCCAGAATGCATACATTACAGGCATCTGAGGACCAGGTCAGTCTCCTTCAGGAAGGTCGCTTTAAGTGGTATGTTCTGAAAATAACCCACTTCATTTGTATGATCTTTTGGTGTAAGGCACCCCATGGGTTTACTGTGTAAATTATGGACTATGGCGATTTCTCCAATCACTTAGAAAGTGGGTTGAAGTTAAATACATTTTGCCAAGGAAATAAAGCTAAAATCAGTGTTTGTTTCCATTTCTGAGCTTGACTTTCATAGGACATTAATCTCCATTTATACATTTATTTTCTTATTTATAAAACCAAAAAGCCAACTCCCCTCCCATGAGTAGTCATTTAACTAAAATTCACAAGTAATATCTAAATGGATGTGGTCAGATACCTCTTAGCCATTTTTATGTTCCCTCTGATCAAAATTCGGTACAGTATAATTAAGACCTTTTTCTGAAATTTATAGTTTTTAATCCTGAGGAAAATACATTCTTCATATTATTTACATGCAACAAAGTAGCAATGGATTAGTATATTAATGCCATGGTGATGATAAAAAGATGTAAGTTGTAGCTTATGCATGAGGGCAGCTTTGGATGTTTTAACACATTTGACTTATTTTTGATTTAATGAATGCTGAGAATGTTGCTATATTTAGGTTTCCAATGGAAAAATTACAAGAATGGCTATGAAAATATATAGAAGCTTCTAGAGAATTGAAAGTAATAATGCAGAGTTGCCTTTTCTAGCCCAGCTAAATGGCAGACCACAACTAAAATAAAGATATTATTTTCTTTGGGTTCTTAGAGTTACTGAGTTGACCTTGCCATTATACTACTTTGCAAATAACTTGAGAAATAAATGATTCTTACCTAAATAACCACAATCTATACATAGTTCCTCTCAGTTTATAGTAGTTATTTCATATATACATATAATAAAAATGAGAATCTAAAAAAATCAAAATAATTTGTAGCTTTTGTGATTACAATAATGATTTTTGTATGAATTACAATAATGAATTACAATAATGATTTATGTATGCCTGATATATGCCTTATTTTTAAAGGGTACCATCCTATACTAAGAGTCATTTTGTTACTGTTATTCAGAGAAATTGTGATCTTATTCACAAAGAAAAATATTTTTATAAATTGATCACATTCTATATAAATCAAAAAGTTAAACTGAAGATATATTGAACTTCGCAATTGTAAATTGAAAAGATGCCTTGGCATGCCCTGAGAACACAAAGTCGATACCCAGATTACTTGCTGTAAATTGTTACCAGCACTGATCTCATAACTGTAAAGACAGACTGGCAGCATCCTTCCACCTTGCAGGAGTTTGGGGCTCCCCAGCCTGGTATCACAGGTACCTCTCTGAAAGCTTCACCCAAATTCTCAGGCTGCCAAATAGTCTGTATGGATGTAATTACAGACAAATATACTATTTCGTCAATGAGACAAGTGTGTACACAAGAATTTGATGAATACATTGAGCAGCTGTGCTTTTTAATCAGTTATATTCCTTCTGGAAGCACACCTCTAAGAAATATTTTCTAAGTTTTTAAAAAATAACTCAAAGAAAACTCATTTCCTTGGAACATCTTAAAAATATTTTAGTTGTTCCTAATCATTTTTATCCATTGTGAATACAGATGAGTTTAAGTGCCACATCTTTGGATGCACTGCCATGTGGGGGGGGGGGGTGCAGTGGTATACAAAAATGCCAAATATCAAATTTTGCATCCGGGGAATATTCAGGTTCTAAATACTAAATTAGGTGACAAGTTCTTTGTTATTATACTGCAAGTTCTTTTATTGAGAATTTTTCTACAAGTATTAAATACCTTAGAAGATAATTTTTTTTTACCAAGGAATAATTTGAAATAGCATTAGTATGCATGTCCCTTTGAGTATCTGTCATCCTCATAGAATGATCTGTAGTGGGTTGCCATGGCCCTTTTTTTGTTCTTATGAGATACTTTGGTTTATTAGCATTTGTATGTTGTCTTGATGTACAGGGAATTTCTATCTGAGGCTTTGGTTGGCAGTAATGGAGTTACCCATTTAATTGCCCCAGTCATCTCTAAACCAATCATCAGTTCCCGTAGTTCAAATTCACCACAGTTAGTCATAAACTAGAGCTCAAATGAGACTGATGGGGTAAGAATACAGGATTTGTAGTGTAAAATGTGAATGTTAACCGTGTTTAAGAAGAGCAAATAAGCATTTCTGTCCACAGACCATAAGTATAATTTTTTTACCTGCATTAAAAGAAAATTTTCTTTGTGAATAAGAGCAAAACAAAAAACTTTATTACAATCTTTCCTGTGAACATCTTTCCAAATTAGAACTATAATAATGGAGTGAGGAAATAATGTGGAAGAAGCAAACTCTTGATTTCAATGTGCAGAGGGGGTGGGCAGTAGGCAGTTCCCTGTGTGTATTGCCTTTGAAAAATTGGGCCTTAATTTATATGTAAATAACAGTGCTGTGTTCACATCCCTCTTCTACCTGCTAAGTCGTCTCTGTTAATCTATATTGTATAAAATTTTGCTCATAAGTATTACTTTTATATTATGTCCATTTTTTAATTGCATGTTTATACTATTTGCTACAGTATTTTTACGTTTCGGGCGAAGGCCATCAGCTGTATGGAGAAGACAAAACAATCACTATTTATTCAGTATTGCTGCTTTACATTTCCAGAGTAAGCTTTCGATGCCAGGACAGTGACTGCTTGAAAGCTGCAGGAGCTCTATTCCAATGCATTTTATATATTTTTAGAAACCAAATAAATGCAGATTACTATTTAGTATACTAATTATATTAAACCAGCAGAAATATAAAGGCAATAAAGTATATACATATATATATATGGGGGGAAGGGAAAGATTAAAAAATAGGTTTACAGCCAGACATGGGGATAGCCCTAAGTGTATTTCGCAGTCTGTCTTTCCTTACAGACCCAAGGAGGATTTGAGTTGCTGCAGCTTTAAACACAAAATTGCCACGTTCACGCATTGTGGACACATAAATGTGCTTTTAGTACTGCTTTGCTTATGTACAAATAAAGTACCTGTAGGCTGTATTATATGTAAGTATTCCTTTGACTGTCATTTTAAAATGTATATTTTCTGATTATTATCATGATCTGTAAAACAAAGGATCAATATCTGATATTCTCCCAAATAATAAATTTTCAGGATTCATTGGGGCATTACATTGCTGGCTTGTTTCTTTTGTGTTTAATGTTTCAAAATATAATTTTACTACCTTTAAAAGATGCCAAAGAGAATACATCTACATACCAGCAACACAAGATTACTTTTTTCTAAAAGTAATGTTAATGTAACTAAGACTCATTGCTGAAAAGGTAGCAGCTTCATCCAAGTGAAACTGAATTAAGAAACTAAATGCCTCCCTTTCATTTTAAAAGTAAAAGAAACCATTGTTTTTACGGAAGCTCTGTATTCTCAGATCTCCAAAACCATGAGAGGAAGAGAACACTTAAGTACCTACTGCGTGCTTCCCAGACGAGTCTCAAGGGACAAGCAGGGACTGACTAGCAGGGAAGGGTGAGGGAGTGAGAAGGGCTTCCCCTGCAGAATGCGCTGAGGAGGCACGGTGAACGTGTGTGGGGTAGGGGCCGGGTGCAGAGACAGGAGAGCTGAAGTCCGCAGGGGCAGCTCCTGCCAGGCTCCGAGTGTGTATATTTGTACCAGAACATGAAGTCTTTCTTGCCCCTGGCCCTTACCACTCTCTCCCTGGCATGTAGTCGGTCATGCCCTTGCCCATGCTAACAGCCTCTCTTCTCCCGTCCCCTGTAGGCCCCCAAAGCTGGTTGCCATCCCCCACTTACATGAGGCCGTGCACTGCCCACCAGTTGAGGGGTCCCTGGCACCTCCTGCATGCTGCACGGAGGAAGACCCGACATGCAGTGCTTCCTGGGCTACCCTGCTTGGGAGCCAGCCCACCTGGCTTCTGCCTAGCTGTGAGAGGCCATCCCTGGAAAGCTCGTACCTGCCACTGCCTGGCCAGTTCAGACTGCATTTGGGAGGAAGTTAAAGGTCCGCACCAGGCTCTGAATCCAGACACAAATCGTGAGCTTCTAGTGTCTAACACAGTGTCCATTTCACAGCAGGCACGCAACGGATGTTTGTTTCTCACTGCTGTTTTACTTACCTATTGCTGTATAACAAAGGGCTAAAAATAAGTCCATTCTATTATCTCTCCCAACTCTGGGTCGCCAGGGGCCCAGCGGAACCAGAGCATCCAGGATGGTGCACTCATGTGCCTGGCAGTTAGAGCTGGCTGTCAGCTGAGAGGTTTTATTGTGCAGACAAGAACACTGGGGCCCTGAGGCAGAGCGAGAACTGGCCAAGGTCACACACTGAGTTTATAACCAGGACGTGTACTCTGCATTCAGACTGCCTGTGCCTGGTTTCCACCATGTGCCAGCGGAGTGACCTGAGACAAGTGATTTTACCTGTCTGCCTCTGTTTCCTCATCTGCAAAATGGGAATTGGGAATCACGGTGGCACCGGCTCCTACCTCAGAGAGCTGATCTGTGAGGATGAAATGGGATGATAGCTGACATTGTAAGTTCACATTGACCATGCAGGCTCAGTACTAATGCATCAAATAATAAATGCAGATTTCTCAGCCTGCTGGCAGGTATTTGTTAAGTATGCAGTGATTGTCAGAGTTTGTTAGCAGAGGTAACAAGTGCAAATTCATCAAGTGCACATTCAGCTTCTGTTCTTGTGACAGGGAGCTGGCTCCCTCTCCTCACTTTCCAGATATGGCAGAAATGTCTGCTTTCTGTCCAGCTACATTCTGCATCCATACATTTCTACACCACCCTATTCACAGATGTGAAAACCAGCTCACAGAGGTTAAGTAACCTTTCCAGGGTCACACAGAAAGCAGGGGTTTAAAGTCCTGGGGCTCGGACAGCTGGATAAGGGTGGCATTCCCCAAGGGCCTACTGTAAGCTGGGCCAGGCCCATGGCCATGGTTTTACATCCTCAGGACTGCTCTGCGACATGTGGTGTTCCCATTTAACAGTCTTGGAAACTGAGCCACAGGGAGGTAAAGTCACGAAGAATAAAGGCAGAACCAGTATTTTCATTCAGGCCTGGCTGGGATCCCCCCACTCACGCCTGGACTATCTCAGGAGCTGCCTATCCCTGCTTCTGCCAGTGCCCCCTGCAGACTCTTCTCAGCCAGGAATGGCCTGATCAAACCCAGGGAGGTGATGTCCCTCCTGGGCTCAGAATCCTGAGTGGCTCTCAGCTCAGTCTGAATAACAAAATCTTTTACAGTGGGATGCGTGGGGGCCAGGGCATCAGCTCCCCGCACTGCCCGCTACTGCAGTGAGTCCCAATGTGGGCCTTTGTACTTTCCCTCCCTCCTCCCAACACTCACTCCTCACCTCCCTGCACCTTTGTCCTTCCTCATGCCACTGGCCTTGACCACTCTGTTTGGGCTCCTCCCAGCCCCTGCACCCCCAGCCTCCTTCCTGCCCTGTTTGTAACCCCCATTTATAACACATTTAACATTTTACCTTTTTTTAAATTTGATTTTTATTGTATGTTTCTCCCCACCAGAATGCAAGTTCTCTGAGAGCAGGAATTATATTTTCTTTCCTTTATGTTTGAACCCCTAAAGCACAGGTGGCCAAATCCCACCCTCCACTTATTTTATCCAGCCTGGCACCTTGTTTCTACCAGGCAGCAGCTCCACGCTCTTATTAACTGTTAAGGATAGTTACATTTATACAGTTCTAAAATTATATTCGGCCCTTTTAAGGCAACCTTGCAAGGCTGATGTGGCCCCTGGTGAAAAGGAGTTTGACACCCCTGCCCTAAAGCCCAGAAATGGTGCCTGGCATAAAGAAGATGCTCTGGATATTTGTTGACTGAACAAATGAAGTAGTGAATGCCGGCTATTATTATTACTGTGCCCTCTCTCAGCCACCTGAGCCAGATCTCGTGGATCTTCTGTCATCCTCCGCCTTCCCCATCATCGGATCCTGGGTCCCCATCCAAGCCCCCTTCCCTTCCTCTCCTTCTCTCCTCTCTGTCCCTGTCTTCAGAATGTGACCTTATCTGGAGATACAGCCTTTATAGAGGTGATGTGTTAACATGAGATCATTAGGGAGAGACTACTAACCCAGTGTGAATGGTGTTCTTGAAAACTGAGCAATCTGGACGGAGATTCGTGCAGAGGGAAGGAGAAGAGACACGGGGAGACGACGGCCAGGAGAGGGGCCTGGAGCAGGTCGCCCTCACTGCTGCAGACAAAAACATCCCTGACAGCTCCTTGATCTTGGACGTTTGGCCTCCAGAACTGGGAGAAGATCAGTTTCTGTTGTTTAAGCCACCTGTGTATCGTCCAGTGCTACGGAAGCTTTAGCAAACGAACACAACAGTTCGATAAAACCAGTGTATTTCCCTCAGTCTCACTCAGTTGTCATGACCAAGGGCACAATCTAGGAAACACTAGAGCCAGAGTTATCAAAACCTGGCTCTTGTCCACCCTGAACTGTGGCCATTAGGATCCACCATGACCATGGCCAGTGAAGGGGCTCCTTTCAAGCAACGACAGTAGAGTGAATGCAACTCACTGGTCCTGGTGATTAGAAATAAGCAAGGGGTTTAACGTACTTTTGTCATGAAACCCACAGTGTACGGTGCCTCACTCTTAAAATGAGCCCCCTGTTTAAGAATCTCGATGTGGCATGGAGAAGTGTGCACCCTGCTGGGTTTGGCTTCACTGTCAGAACCAGCTGGCCAGCCATCCTCTCATCCCCTTCAGAGTTCTAAATTCTTTCCCCTGCACTTCTTGGTACAATGGATAAATATTTTAAACACCTCCAGTGCCTTCCCTCAGTGGAAGGAGGAGACAAACCATTGCTTAAAGATTCCAGCCTTGCTGAAGTGCTATTTTTCCTCACCCAGTGGGCTGAGGAGTTGCCCTAAATTCAGAATCTCTACGCTGTTCAGACGTGGCACCTAGCAGAGAAGCAGCTCCCCATCAGGAATGAACTGAAAGTGGTTGTTTCCATGATTATTTGCGTTTGCTTCCTTTGGCTAAAGGCACTCATGTCCCGCCTCGGGGTTTATTTCTTTGAATATTTCTCAGTTGCAATCAGCTTGATTTCTGACACATGGGCAGCCTCAGTTCAAAAGATGAATATAGCTAATTCGGTAGACAGATTTGGTAGGTAGATTTCCTTTCTTGACTGTCAATTTTTGAAAGGCAATCAAAGATGTCTTTCTCCCATAATTTACCATGACTAGATTTGACTGCAGCCGATTAAACCATTGGTTACACCCTCTCGTCTTGTCAGATGGAGGCGAAGACCAATGGCTCAGATCTGGTTGTGAAAACAGGACACATTTCTGAAATCTTTTGTAACAAAACATTAGCTGTAGATATGCAGTTAAACCAAGTGTTTATGAAGTTGATAATCAGTGGAGGTCTACCTTTCTCTGATCTCTTCAGCCCAGCAGAAGACTCTGTTGGCATATTTATGAAGAACTGGGCTGGGTTCTCTTTCAGAGAGAATTTCTTCAGCTCCAAAGAAAACTCTATTCTGCAAAGTAAACTTGATGTCAGCTAAGCAGGTGCCAGCCAATGGCATCTGGCACTAAAAATACATTTATTAAACTATATTTTGCTTCAGAAGCCATTGAAAAATGCTTACACAATTTTAAGTCCTCTAAATCACTCATATATATATTTTTTAAAATTATATATATATAATACACAGATAAAATGCATGTGCACAGACATGTACACACAAATACATACCCTTTGAGCTCACTGACCCTTAAATTTTGTATCGTTTTATCTTGAAAGACTGTTTACAAAAATGAGTTTAAGTGTTTTCACTTTAAGTCCATAAAGAGATCACTGGTTCCTGTGTGTTGCTGAGTGGAGAAGCACCCGTCTCTGGGACACCCCCATGTGGCCAGACACGTTCCTCCTGCACTCTCTCACTGTAACCTCCACCGTGGTACAGGTGTCCTGAGCCCTGCGTGCATGATGAGTGAAATCTCAGCCCATCTGAACACGTGTTTGCACCAGCAGGAAGATTTAGTAGACCCCGTGCACCCTCAGGGTAAAATACTGTCTGGGCTTGTGGGAGCAAATCGTTTAAGAAGAGTAACTTTCACAAATTCTTAGAGTGGCCTTAGAGGGGCTGAATTCATAGTGGTTTTATTGCAAATACCTGTTCTTCCTGAACAGGCATAAATTAGGGCCAGGGCTTGGGGATCCACGATGCAGAGACACAGCTAACTTTCGTCCTGTGCGTGGCTTCTCTGTACAGATGGTGCATGAGCCGCATGTGTATTAAAACCATTTGCAAACTCTAGGTCTTGCATTTTCCAGCTGCAGTCCCAATTGTATGAATGCTGAGTCACGGTGAGGTGAAGTTGAGTCGTGATGTGAATTGCTGAGTAATCAGTATATGAAATGCTGGTTCATGGTGATGTTACGGGGGAGACCCCAATTAAGTTCTTGCCTTGCTCATGAGAGAAGAATTCAGGGGAGAGGTAACATGTACAATGTCTGTCTGGGAAAAGTCCAGTCATTGTTAATATAATGAGAATGGTTTGCATGACCTCAGTGTAACCTAGCAGGCAGGAAGAGTGGATTGGAATACCCATGTGTGAACAATGATGACTTCACTTTATTAGTCAGTGGGGGCAGTAGGTTCTATTGAGTGAGCATGTGTTCTGTGTGACCATCACATTCAAAAAGCCTGAGCAAGTAGAGCAACGAATGTACATCAAATTTTGCATTAAGCTTGAACATTCCTTTATAGAAATTATCGCAATGATTCAGAAGTCTGCAGCTATGGGCAACTGGTGATTGGCAGCTTCATCACAATGCACCTGCTCATGTATCACGTCTCATGAAGGGTTTTTTTGGCAAAACATCAAATCACCCAGCTGATTTAGCTCCCTTACAGCCCAGATTTGGCACCCTGGGACTTCTAGCTTTTCCCAAAACTAAAATCACATTTGAGAGGGGCAAGATTTTAGATCTTCAATGAGACTCAGGAAAATATAACAGGGCAGCTGATGGTGTTGGGAGAACTGTGTGAGGTAGGAACTTTCCCAAGGTGCCTACTATGAAGGGGACTGAGGTATCATTGTCCTCTGTACAGTGTTTCTTGTATCTTATATCTTCAATAAATGTCTCTATTTTTCATATTACATAGCTGGATACTTTCTGGACAGACCTCATATAGTGGAAATGAGATAGATAGTAAGTTTATTGAACATGAAGCTGCAAGCAAACACCCAGCTAGTCTGAGTGCCCCGCATATAGTGGGTATAAGGTAGTAAGTTTGTTAGTAAGTTTGTTCTATACACTTGAGCACAAAGCCGCAGGCAAGTACGCAGCTAGTGTAAGTGCACTAACTATTAGAGTTTGGGGGTCTTCATGCTTGTAGCAAACTTCTAGGTTCCCCCTCTACCTCCCTTTCTAAGACCTTGGAACTAATACACACATTCCAGGCTTTCTTCCCCAGCTAGTGGAAACAATATATAAAGAATTTCAAAGGCTCCCCTCCTCCTGCACTATCATGGTTTTTCTTGTGATTTTTGGAACCCCTGGCAATCTTATCAGACCAGGCTCAAGACTGCTGAGTCAATGGGTGAGATGTGTATCCCTCCTCTTCCTTGTCTTGGTTTACTGTCTGCCCTACCTAACAGTGATGGGAAATGCCAAGTCATACTGTCAAGAATGCTGAGTCATGGTGATATGAAATGCTAGGTCATGGGTACATGAATGCTGAATTATGGCTACATAAAATGCTGAGTCATGAGTTCATGAAATGCCGAGCATTCTTGGCATTAAGAATGCTGAGTCACTGTGTGGTGAATGCTGAGTCATGGTAATGAAACTGCTGAGTCATGGCAATGGGGAATAATGAACCATTGATGTATGAAATGCTGAGTCATGGTGTCATGAATGCTGATGTCACGAGTACTTGAATGCTGTGTCCTAGGTACTTAAAATGCTGAGTCATTCTGTGGCGAGATGCTAAGTCATGGTGTTGTGAAATGTTGAGTCATGTTGACATGAATGAGACATAATGACATGAAATGGCAAGTCATGGTGATGTGAATGCTGAGTCATGATTTTGTGAATGTGAAATCATGATGCTGTGAATGCTGAGTCATGGTTCCATGAATGTGGAATCGTGGTGTTGTGAATGCTGAGTCATAGTGATGTGAATGCTGAGTCATAGTTACATGAATGCTGAGTTAGGGAGGCTACTCTTAAAAGATGACATTGAAGTGAAGACCCAAAGGAAGTTCCTGCATGCCTGCAGAGGTGAAAAGGAGCTATCTGGACATATAGCCCACATTAGATTTTGGTGAGAAAGGTTTAGGAGGCCTGGCAGGCCTGTGGGGTCCAGCTTTCTGTTTCCAAGCAACTGGTTCAGAATATATAGGTCTTTTCCTGGCTATGAGCCAGTAACCTCTTCTCTCAATTACTCACTCAATCCATCAATCTTCTCAAATCAAATAACATGAAGGGAGAAGACATTTTAAATATATTAAAAATTTTGTCTGAATTGAATTACCCTTAATCCTTTCCAAATTAAAATTAAATTCACAAGTAAAATATTCTTTTCCGAACAGACCCAAACTTGATCTGTATTTTCCAAAATCATGGCTAAAGGAATATTTTTTAGATCTAAATATGCTTTGCTTTGCTAGACATCCCCTCCAAATTTAATGCAGCTTTATAACCTAAAGATGACTGTTTTTTGCAATTCAAGATCTTAAATAAAAACAAACCATTGTCAGGTACTCTTCCATATAGTGATCAATGTTAGTCTATGGAAGGGATCTGTAACTTGAGGTCCATGGGCTCCTACAAAAGTTTTCAAAGGCTGCTTGACTAGAGACTGCCACTCTGGACATTTGGGAGGTCACAGAAAAGTAGAGAGTGCACTGAGCAGGGATAAGATGAGGAGGGAGGGACTGGAGGTGGGGCCATATTGTAAAGACCTTTGCATTTCATCTGGTAGGTGATGGAGAGCCAAACAAGTCAGAGGACCTGTAAGATCAGATTTGCTTTTTAGAAAGTTCACTACGGTGATGTTGCAGCGACCAGGCTGCAGTGAGAGGAGAATGCTGTTAGGGAGACCCCCGAGGAGGCAGTTGTAATAGACCTGCTTGATTGATTCATCTCTTGTGAGAATTGTCCTCATCTTCCATCCCTTCCAAACTATCCTGCAATGAATACCATTGACAGCTCTTCATTTTGTGTCACTATTTTGCCCTGAACATGTGTTTAACACAGCCTGTGAGAAAACACTAGGTGCGTCTACATGGAGAATTCATGGATCGCCATGCAAGGACAGGTGAAGATTGCCCGAATGATGGCACAGCAAAAATTTCAAAGCCCAACGTCTGACTTAAGGCCCAGTCGAGCTGACACATGTAATTAACTACTGCAGTACCTGTATATATATATGCATTATGATATATACATATTATTTAAATTATGATGCATACAATAACAGCCGAATAAAGACCTTTCTTCTTATTAAATACCACTTTGTACAGACTTTAGTATGCTCAAGGTAACCACTGGAATTGTTGTATTGTTATTGCTAGTTGACCAAAACACTCTGCCAAGAGCTTCAACACTAAATAAACTTAAAGATTTACAGAAAACATAATGGACCAACAATTGACAGGGTCCTCTCTTCACAAACACTCATAGAGGGGCTTCCCTCGGTAATGTGGTAAACAGAACTTCAAATGGAGTCACTGAATGGAAGTCTGGGCATATCCTTGAAAATCTGTTTTGTGCGAACCAGTTCACATCTAACTGGTTTAATACACCAACAGTGGCCTGTTGTCTTGACAGTTCTTTGTTTATGACACAAGCAAATTAGAGAGAACACTTCCAAGCAGACTTTCACTTTTTTTTCGTTTGCGGTTGCCTCAAGATTATATCCCTGATTTTTCTAAATAAACAAACATTTGGTATTTTGGGGGGGGATGGAGAGGGATGTCTGTTTAGTGCACAAGGATGCTGGTGGACATTGTTGTGAAATTCTACCACTTGGTGACATTTTGAATGGAAGTGGGATCCACTGGGAAAGTTAGAGGATGGTGAGTCAAGTTTTGCCCTTGTCGTGTTGAGATGGTGGTAGGATGCGCATTGTGATGTCCAGAAGGCATTTGAACCTGCAGATTTGAAGCTTGAGGAGGACACAAAGCTGAAGGAAGACATATAGAAACTATATGCACCAAGGTAGTATTTAAAAATTCAGATGACACCCCCCCAATACATACAAATATATTTTAAAATAAAGAAGAGGTAAACTTCCTCAGGGTAAAGTGTAAACACTTCTTAGTCAGTATAGTCAGAGGGACTAGCCACCTTCATATCACCTGGGGATTGGTCAGAAGTGTTTCAGGTGCCACTCTGGATTTAAGGAGCTATAATTTGTATTTTAGCAAGATGCTCACATTTTTCATATGCATGTTCAAGTTGGAGAAGTGCGGGGAACACCAAGGAGAGGGCCAATGGCAGGAGCTGGAGAAACACCTGCATTTATAAGGCTGACAGAAGACACCAAAGAGGGAGACCACGAGGAATCAGAAGACAAAATCTAGGGTTAAGGGTTGTCAATGAAAAGCAGGTGGTTAGAACACTAAACAGAATCATATTTAACTTGCAAGGTGATATAAGAACACATTTAACCAATGTCTCATTTTTAATCTCTTTTTTTGTTGTTGTTTTCAGCAGCTCCAGGTTTTCTAGACAACACGGACAGTACTGCCTTTCCCTGCTCCTCCAGCCTCCAGGCCCAGAACGGAGAAAAGGTCATTACGTATCTGGACTCTCCCTACCCCTTAGGATGGCAAATTGCTGTTTGTATGTGGGCGACTTAGGGTGAGTGAAGAGAACGTGGAGACAGGAGTACACTGCTCTGCACACAGTCTTTAGGTTTTAAAGGTAACTGGCCAGCAAAAGGAATGGACTGGATTGGGCCTGAGGAGCATGGGTTGAACAGGAGAGAGACCCAGCATCTGAAGATGGGATCAGCCCACACTGGGAGCGGGGACGGAGCTGTGGGCTGCAGACCCATTTGCAACAGGCTCCTGAGGGATCAGGGCTGCCTGGGATGCCCATGCTCAGTGTGCATGGTCACGTGTGGTGGGGGCAAGACAAGAGCCCCCGGCCCAGTGCTTCTCCCTCAACGGCTTCTCCCTGAGAACAGGGCCCCTCTTCCTGTTCCCTGAATTATTTAGGTCCAGGGGTTGTGTGCTATTCAAAGGCAAGGAAAGAGAGAGGGTAGGGAAAGTACCAAAAACTGAATGATGTTATGTATAATTAAGCAGAAGAACAGTGTGATATTTATTTAATTTTTAATGTGGAGAAGTTTATGCCTGTTTTATTTCATTTACTCTCTCCCGACAGGCACTTCATTCTGACAGGTTTTATTGGGAATGGTTTCTAACAGATTAACTTCGTTTGTTTGAACTCCCCATTTCCTGACACTGTCAGATACTTGAAAAGAAATGATAGACTAGGAAGTACAAAGGAATCTGGAGACTCAAGTTCTAACATCATCTTTGTTTCACAATAGACATATGACATTTGGCAAGGCATTTACTGTCTCAGGGCCTCAGTTTCTACTTTTGTAAAAATAAAGCTCTAAGATGATCTTTATTGTATGATGATGCTGTAGCACCCCACTATTCTATGATGTGTAACAAAGACAATAAATATAGAAAGGTCTGAAAAACATGAAGGTTAAGAACATAAATCATAAATATGGCAGCACCTAAATTTTTCAATCAATTCCATCTCCTTAAAGTTCTTCACTGGTCATTGTCCACAATAGGGACAGCCAGGCAAGACAGAAAAGGAAGAGCCAATCAGATTGAAGAAAGGGCAGTGACTACGAACACCTGCGCCTAGGGTGGGGCTCCAGTCTCCCACTCAGTGCGGCAGACAGAATCTCTCCCAGCGAGAACTTTCCTGCCCCCACACTGCAAGTGTCCATTTGTCAGGCTGCCTACAGCTCTTAAAGACTGATCCTGCATGAAGAAGCCCCTGTGTCTCCAATTCTCACAACTAGTTTATTAGCTAAAAAACTGTACTTGATATCCTCTCTTCCTTTCCTCCTCATTAAGTTCACGTATTATATGCTAATGGCATCCTTTACTTCCTATTACAGCAGTTATCATAATTAGACTGTGATTTGTCTGATTACTTAATATCTATCGTCACTATACTGTAAACACCATAAGGGCAGGGACGTGTCTGTTTTGTTACCCCTCCATTCCCAACACATACCAAAGGCCCTGGCATATGATATGCATTAAATAAATAGTAACTGAAGGAAAAGACGAACGAATGAATTCCATCTTGCCTATAAGACAAAGACTCATTAATCAAGTCAAATCACTAACAAGTGAGATTAAAAACATGGATTTGTTCTCCCTGGCTCCACAGACTACTCATTCTCCACTCCGGGTGGCTTCCTCGTCTCTCCCCTGGACTTCATTCTTCTGGCAACGACACTGGTGCTGGAGGAGGCAGTGAGGGAGAGGCAGGCAGAGCAATGACAATAAGTTGCAGTGGACCTGGTCCCTTCTCACTTGACTTTCCTCTTCTTGTCCAACGATGCTCATTATACACTTTATGAATATGCACTCAGCACCTCCTTAGAAGAAGTCTGCATTCAGGCCAATGGCCTTACTCTCATGTGGAGGACCATATTGAAGTATTCAAAAACATGACCCGTCACCTCTCACCTGCCTCTATCTCTATCGTGGACTCCAGTACGTGAACACTCAAGTTGGAAATATATGGTATTTGTCTTTCTCCAGTGGATTCAATTGAGGATTGTCTCTCATTCCTAATGCAGCAATTCCATCTCTGCCCCAGATTCTTGGGTTATATAAGCAGAGGTCAGGCCTTGATCCCCCCATGCCAAGCTCTAGGTCCATTTCCAGAGCCAGGGGTCCTTTGCCTCAATTTCCTTTCTCTTGCCCAGAGCTACATTCCTCAACACGTCCACTCCATCTGCTACATCTGCTTATATCACACACTTCCATGCCCACAGCTCCCTCTTATTGAATTATTTCTTTGAAAATTCGATGAAGCTTAACATCTCTAAGATAAGCAGAGTAGAAACTTTTGCCCAAATGGAAATTAGTTTAACTACCTTTTTTTGTTTTATAACAAAAGCAAATTCTCAAAGTTTGAATGGTCCAAAGTACTTTTTAATGATTCTTCCTTACATGTCCTATTTATCACAACTCAGAGGAAATGATTTCTGAGTGGACTTTTCTCAACCTCCGCGGGCCATTTATTTGATTTAGGAGAGGCCTGCCCTTCTCCATGCCAACCTGCTCACAGAGCACGTGTGAAGCAACCGTCCGGGTGTTTGCCTGCGTGGAGCCCTCAGTTAAAGCCCGAGGCTGCACCTTCCGTCTGTCTTCTCCAGCTGCCGCTGGCATTGTCCCCGGTCAGAGTGTGATGAAAAAGGGTCCCCCCTTCCAGGTGACACACTGTACCACCATCGTGTGTGCTTCCCTGTCTGGTCATCTGATGCCCTCTGCAGGAGGACTCTATTTTGGCTCTATTGTGTCCAGAGCTCCCTGGAGTTATTCTTCAGTCTTTATAAAACCTGAGCTTGATCTGTTGACTCTGTGAATATTACCTGCAATTAACCCACAAGTTACCAGCTGTTTTAAAGTTGAGGACTTGTTTTCATATTACTAATTTTACTAAAAAATTTCTACCTAAACTGAGAAATTCTGGTGATTGGGAGACTTTCACATTCGGTCAGGGGGAATCTGATGTGGATATTAATATTCTGATTTTTAATTTACCTAAAAAAAACCCTGACATATTAAGGTAATCATCTTCTTGGTTTCCCTTTGTTCTGGATCTTTACTCCAAGTCTATATTTGTATTTGATCTTCCACATCGAAGAGAAAACTTCAGGAACGTGCAGACTCAAAGAGTAAAAGGATTGTTGTGATAAATGAACTAACTTAGAGGCTAATCTTCTGCTATTTTTCTTCAAATGGCCTTGAAATGCCATTTCACTCCTCTGGGCTTTAGATTTATCTTCTGTAAAATTAGAGGGCTGGCCAGGATGGTTTCTAAGATTTCTTTTAGCTCTAAAAATTACCTATGCTTACCCCTGAGTCACCCTTCTTTATTAATATGTATTACTTCTATGAAGTCATAGAGATTAATTTTATTTCCTAACATCTTTTTTTGTCTTTTTATGGTTATGTTTATGGCTCTGTTGTATTTGCTATATTCTCTTCATCAGAGATCAATAATTTTATGTATAGATCTCAAGAAAAACAATAAAAGTCATTGCAGTCATGTTTTTAAATTTTTTTTAAATGTTTCTTTCATTTTTCCCTTTCCAAATTATTTATAATTTAGATGTTTCTTCACTTTGTGGCAGTTTTAGTATCTTACATCAATCTCTTAACCAGGGATGATTAATCTTTAGCATTCGACAATAAAAACATTTCTTGGGCACCTACTATGTGTCAGGCATTCTGCTAGGTGGTACAAATACAAAGACAGACAAACCCTGGACTTTGCAAATAAACAAAGGCTAAGAGAAAATGTTCCTGTATGTTTAGAAGTTAATGTGCTTCTACCTACTTCTCATTATTCCTGCTCTATCGTAAAACTGTTAAGGTCATCATACTAAATGTACACTCCTTGATGTGAGCAAATAATCTAAGGCAGAGCGACATGATTTGGGTACATAAAAACATGGCCTCTGTTGTACATATGCAGAAAATAAACTTAACTGTTACGTGATTGCTTCATCTTCTTATCTGTAAAATACAAATATTTTATGTGTGGACTTGGGACAGGGATTAGACGATATGATTCCTTTTCTTGTTTTATTTCCTTTTTTAAAATTTAATCTTTATTGTATTTTTTCATGACCATTTAGTCCCCTTATACCTCCACCCCCCAACAGTCACCGCACTATCCTCATGTCCATGAGGACTGTATGGTTCTAAGATTCATTTTAACTCTTATGGTCCCGTTGTTTGGACTTATAGTTCAATTGTATAATGCTTTGAATAATTAAGAGGCAGAACTTTGCTTCATAAAATCTTGTACAAATTAAGCAAGATCTACCAGATCTTCCATTGTAGGAAAACCAAATACAAATCTAGCCATGTCTCTTTTGGAGCTATGGTGGTGGACTCTTTGGTCAAGGCCAGAAGATCAGTGGAAAAACACCCCATTAAAACAAGGGCAAAAGAATTCAAAAATAACAAAGCTGAAATAATTCCTCACCAGAAGACCTGCACTACAAGATACATTAAAGGAAGTCCTTCGGGCAGAAATAAAATGATACCAGTTGGAAATGTGGATCTACACCAAGGAGTAAATAGTTCTACGTGGATACAAATTTCATTGGGTGGTATTCCAGCCGCTACCCAATCACAGGTGGCAGACACAGAGATGAAGAGTAGACAGCCTGATAGAAACAGACACACTGGCATTCAGAGGAGGAACAGCTGAGGGCCCTACTCTCTGGGGTGGGGGGGGGGACAGGGAAAAGAATACTGGAGGAAGAGGAGAAAGAGGGAAGAAAAAAGAAAAAAAAACCTGAAATCCTAACAGGTTAATGTCAACTAGTGTTGGTCCTTAAGGAAAATACCAAATCAGATTCCAGATACTCTTTGAGAAGGCAGGAAACAGATAATACTTTAAGAGATTTTTTTTTTCTAAATCGAGTAAAATAAAATTTTATTACTAAACTGGTAAAATGTTTGGAAAATTGGATCTTACGCTGTTTTCTTGCAGTTTGATTGTTATGGTTCTGATTCCCAAACCAGAGGGTCCTGGAAGACAATAGCACCGCCTTCTCCCTCTGACCTTTCCTCCTCCACCTTCACTCTTCGAATGTGCTCTGGGCCTGGGGCTCATGGAACAAACACATTTGACTGAATCTCTGATAAATCCCATAAATTTTCAACTAAAATTCAGTTCTAATACCAGGTATATTTAATCACCTTTTGAAAGTTCCAGTTGAAGAAACCCTAGCTCTTGTTTATTCTTAAACATTACAAAGTTTTAAAAGTGAACTTAATTTTGCCTCTTGTCCCACATTCATGCTGAAGAGCCAGGAAACCTCTTTCTGGTTTCTTGACAGCAAATACCCTTCCAGTCTTTTTAGAGTGTGCCCCCATTAGGTAGAGTAAACGTTCTCCCTTGATTCCCACATTAATGTTCTTTATCTCTACCTCCAGAGAATGGCTCTGAATACAAACCAGAGCACAAATCACAGCTCTTTGAGAGCAAGGCCCAAGTCATGGCCACAACCACACAATCCCATTTCAGCTGTCCCTGCTTGGGGGTAACTATTGACCAGTGCCTGTCCACTAAGAAAATCCCCTCCACATTCTTCCAAAGAGCCTGCCTTATACATTCCCATTTGGAATTGATGGAAGTCCAAACAAGCAAAAACAGATTCAGGTCCATCCTTTGTGAAATTGATTGAAGTCACACAGGGCTATGTAAATTGATGAAAGTTCATGGGCACATAGCCTCTGCAGTCACACAAAGCCTGAACTCAGAAAAGATCGGGGCTGGATTTAATGCTCTGTAGTCACTGTCATGAAATTCTTAGTAATTTCATCTTTGCACTTTTACAGGTGAAGTCTGATAGGACAATGGAACGTGTGTGTGAGCAGGGAAGATACACTCAACATGCATGCCCGTTATTTATCATTTCCCCATCCACCTACAGCATTCATAGTGTCCTGTGAACCCAGAGTTCCAGTGGACCCACATGCAAGGATGTTTAGCAAGCCTTAAGGCAAGTACAAGGTGAGTGTGCTACATCTGTGATTGAGTACATGAGGGCACAGAGCTACAAGAGGCCATCCTTTCTTATTGAATCATATCCTGTTTCTAACGAAGATAGAAGGCAATGGTGTTTTAAGAAAAATAAACGACCAAGAAATTGTCATATTCTTTCTTACTCATTTTACTTAGCTATCCACTTTTGCTGCAAATCTTGACAAAGGAAAAGGGAAAGACAAGACAACCCATAGTCCCCTTACCTTTCAGTCCTTACTTACTCATCAGTAAGCCAAAGGGAGAGAGTGCTGGTTGAATGTGCATGAATCAGGAGGTGCAATAAAAGCAACTGAAATACTGTCGTTCGGCATATTCACTGTTCTTGAAAGAACAAAACACATATGCACTGCAAAATATGATTTGTGTAGTATCAAAAACCTCACAATATGAGTTACATTTGCCCTTAATACAATTGTATTTGTTCTTATATTTGCACTTAAATGTGCATTGCATAATATTAAGAGGAATGATAAAATTCATGCTAGTATTTAGAGTTTTTAATTTATTTTTACTTCAGAATGACATTAAAGAGTGAAGGGGACCAAAGTTTTGCCCACTCCACAATGCACCTTTCAGGATATTGATTTGAAACTGTTTATTAAGAAACAAAGGACTCAGAAAGAACCTTTGACCCTCCCATTTCCTGCCTAAAAGATTTCAAATAGAAAACCTGCTTCAGGCCCTGGCTGGTGTGGCTCAGTGGACATCAAGTGCCAAGGGCCGCTAGCCTGCACGAACCAAAGGGTTGCTGATTGATGGGTTGCAGGCCAGATCCCTGATTGGGGGCGTGTGAGAGGCAACCGGTTGATGTATCACACATGGATGTTTTTCTCCCTCTCTTTCTCCCTCCCTTCCCATCTCCCTAAAAATAAATAAATAGAATCTTAAAAAAAAAAAAAAAAGAAAATCTGCTTCAGGAAGAGAACCTTAGCATATTCACCTGAGCACATGTAGATTAGCACGTATGTGACAGACAGGAAAAAATCTAGCAATGCTTGTCCCAGCAAGAATTTGTTTACCACATCTTTGTTCTTTCTCCTTTCTGTAAATGAAGTACTTTCCTACGAATCCCAGACCGCTGCCCCCTTCTCCTTTGTCCAGAAAGGTATATAAGCCTCAACAGCCCTAGGTCACAGTTTCGTCTGTTAGTCTGTCCCTGTTAATTTAGAAGAAATTAGAATGCGGGAGAAAAGTTATATTTTTTGCACACACGTGAGAGTAAATAATATCACCATAACAAGTCAAGAGAGAGAGTACAGAAGAAAGGAAAAGGTATTTTGGTACCTTTAATGGTTCAATCTTCTTTTTTTTTAAGTAAGGGTCCCATATTTTCATTTAGCAGCATGCCCTGTCAATCACATAGCCAGCCCTGATGTGAGAGAAGCAGAGTGTGATGATGAGAAAGTCAAACTCAAAGCAATGACAGGAAAACAGCTAAATGTTTCTTCAGGCAGTTACAAGAAAGTGTTATAACTGCTCATTCTAAGAGACTGATATACTAAAAAATCCTCAATTAGTGGCATCATTTAATTTACAAAGCACCTTTGTTTGTTTCCCATGCATTTGGATGGGCTTCTGGATATTTTAACCCAAATGTCTGCAGGAACCGGTCCTACACTAGAGGGCAGCAGCTACCCTTCACAAACCTCTAGCGCTCCTAAGCGGCGAGATTTGCGTAATTCCTTACTGGGCTTGCTGACACAATGCAGAGATACCATCGAAGAAGTTTGTTGTTCATCTTTATATTAGTTCGCTTTGCTGCATTGTTTTTAAGAGAGGCTAGGCCTCTCACTCTAAGGACTTAAGGTGTTTCTTTGCTTTAAAAGAAATGGCAGTAAACACATTTCATCTGCTCCCACTCCACCACTCATTTCCAAAGTGACATAGTTTAAAAGATCATTTTAAACTTATTTCCCCGGTACAGCCTCGCAGTGATGGGTCATTTTTATCTACTATGGATTTGATCAGAAGGAACAACTCATTTCCCGGAGACCACTCAGCAGCTAATCAAGTGGAGACAATTCAGTGTGCAGGTCTCCGAGGGAATCAGCCAAGTCAAGGAATTAATTAACAAACCATTACAGAATCCACACTCAGTCATTCACCTTGACCTGAACAGCTGAAAAGTCAAAATGTCCTAAACAGAAAGAAGAATCTAGAAGTCCATATGTCAAAGGAAATAATTTGCGAAGATGCCTATATTTGCCCGGATACAGGAAGTTATTCAGTTAGCTGAAAGGTGAGACTAACATCGCCTTACAGACAAGCTGGCTCAGACAGAGCTTGCAGGATTGTATCCAATTCCTCCAACAAGATTTTCCAAATAAAAATGGTATAAAAAGTACATTGAAAGTGCCATGAAACAATATGCTAGGAAACCACTGTTGTGAATTCCAGACTTTCTGGCAAGAAAATAAAAAGTTCCTTTCATTCCAGCTTATCACAAACAGTGTCTCCACGGAGGCTGTTCTACCCACGAGGGGCCGGTGGAAATGTGCAGACATGTTTCTGGTGGTCCTGGCTACCAGAGCACTACTGTCACTTAACAGAGTGGTGAACCGGGGATGTTAAACCTCCCCCAATGCACAGGACAGTCCCGAACAATGAAAAAGGAGCAGCACTGTCGCTCCCAACCTTTAATGCCCTACCTAAATTACAGGTGAAACACTTTTACATAATTTTTGAAGTCTAGAAACTATTCTGTTTTACATATAAGCGTGTGTTATTTCTTGCTTGTTGTTAATAACATTGAGTGTCCAAGGCAAGGAACTACCATGTAAGTCAAAGGAAAACTATGCTTTATTTCATTTCAGAACTTCACCGATAAGAATTGTTAACTGTCTCTGCAGATCGGGTCACCAGCTGCATCCCCGGCTTGTGGAACTGAGTCACCAGTAGAACATGCTGGCCAGTGTGTTTAGAGCCCCTGATGCATGGTGTGTCTAAGTGTCACTATACCTGTTTGCCTTTTTCCAAAATGTCAAGTATGAAAAGAAGAATCCACTTGAAGATTTCCCTGAATCTCTTAAATTCTAACATATTCATTATGAGTATGAGCACCTGACCACGGCATTGTGTTTTATAGTATCACTGTACCTGTGCATTTCCATACTTAAATATCTATTTCTTCCTTTTTATTTCTCCTTTATATTACAGGGAAGGCATTACACATATTTTTAAACATGTGTATTATAAACTACATTTTTATGGTTTCATTTTAGGGTAGTAAGTGTGCATAGGACAATATTTGTTAAAAGGGGGGCTTTGGATCTCATAGGTTTGAGAGCCAAAGCTTTGGGGGCTGCTTTTCCAAATGTGGCACCTCACCACCCCCCTCACCCCCACTCCCATTCAATACCTGGCACCTACACAGAAGGGAATGGTCAGCAATAAGGAATGGTTACTAGCTAGCCCATGAAGAAAATGTTATTCTGATTAATAATTTTTAAATAGATTTCTTGGCAAGTTGTAAGTTGGGCATTCTTATGTGCTATGGATATAAATATAAGATTGTCAAAAGTACATATTAATTTATTTATTCATTGATTATTACTAAGTATTCACCAGGTGTAAAGCATTTTGCTGTTAAGTAGTTAGTGTTCAAATAGTACAAAAATCATTGCCAACCTAAAGAAAATCTCTTTCTGGAAAACAAACATGGATTTAACAAGGACTATTGCAATGGTGATGAAGCAATGGACTAGGGGAGATTTTCAACTAGGTATTTTGGAAGCAGTTATTTGTGTCCTATCTGTATGCGGCAGGTTAAGTCCCAATAAGGCAAATCTAAGGAACTATGCAAGAAAATATAAAACTAAAACTTAGAAAATTCACGTGGAGGAATAAAACAATTATTAAGAAAAAAAAAACCTCTTAAGACATGATAAATAAAATGGTGAGACTGTCATTATTTTGACCCCAAAATATATTTTCCAGACTTAGAATTATATGACTGTAAAATCAGTCACTTTTAAAGCTCCTTTGTATGACTGCTGAAATCAAATTCTATGTAGTAAATTTAGTAATAAAAAGAAATGGTCCTCTGTAATTACTAGAAATAAATTAAACATTCCTCTGGGGTTTTTCTTCTTTCCTCTGGCTGGGTTCTAAAATAAAGTATGGAGTAGCAAAAGGCAGAACAGCCTAGGGAAGGGTGGCTGTGTGACTAAGGAACAAGTTGCTTGAAATCTCAGCACTGGGTTTCCGTATAGAGGAGCATTTACATTACAAATTAAATGGATTACTTCATGTTATATGCCTAGCACAGTGCCCAGCATATAGTGAAGTAGGAATGCAAGCATAGCCAATCTGCATTGTCCTATCTATTTTCCATACTGGAAACTCAAAGAATGTTCATGGGAAGGAACAGTTGCCTAACAGGCAGGGCTGTCCTGACCTGACTAGACAGCCACGTGACTTGCTGAGTACTTCAGACTCGAGATATGAGCAATGTCAACCAGTTCAAATGTAATTAAGAGTGTTTGACAACCTGGGAGTCCTAGGTTGTTCCTGACTGAGCTATATTTAATTGTTCAAGTTAGAAAAAAGGGAGAGCTATGTGGATTTTAGATACTGGAGTTTGTTACCCAGCAACAGACTGAAGTTCTGGAAGAAATTCTGAATCATCTCATTAGTGAAGCAACTTCCTAAGAGGTGGCTGTTGACTCTTACTACAGTGAACCCAAGAACTCATGATCCTCTGACCTAGAAAAAACCTCACGTGAGAACAGATTAGGTGGCAAGATACCAAGAAAACTAGTTTTACAACCTATCGCGGCTAAAGGTTGGTCACACTGTCTGGGAGAGCAGGAAGAACAGAGCCACTCTATTTCCCAGGGGCCATTGACGTCAAATACACTGTATGGGAACAGGCTCCGGAACTTGGTGTGGTTCTGCAGCCCGGAAAGGACCTAATGCAGCTGGGATATGAGGGCCATGTAGTTTCTATTATCCCTGATAGAAGCTACAGCTGTCTTCCTTTTCCCTAGTCTTTCCATAGCCTTACATGACCAGTGGACTTGCCCAGAAAGAATGCAAATACAAGGAGATTTTAGATTATGTCATTTAATTTTTATGACTGTCCTATCTCATTAAAATCATCCTTTTTATAGCAAGGAAACAGATTTAGAAAAGGTAACAAAGGTAACGTTAAAGGTCACAAAGCTGGTGAGAGAGATTCAAACCATGCTTCCTCACTTCTGATTCCATGCCCTTAACCTCTACACTAGATGACTTATTAGGAACCAGTTACAGCCAATGCTTGTTTAGCATTTGGACAGTCACAAAGCTCCAAATGCTAGTGGGCCTTATATAATCATCATCTTCATAATTTAGATAAGGAAACAGATGAACTATGTATAAGTGGTGTTCCCAAGTTCAGGCAATTAGGTAGTAGAGCCAGGATTTGCACTATAGGTCTTTTGAATGAATGTAAAATTTACAATAGGAATGCTCAAACATAGTGGAGTGAGCTATGCTGACCACCCAGTTTGAGAGGAAAGAGTTCTGAGGTCAGGACCTTAGCGTACTTTTGTCTTTGCTTTGTGCAAAAAATGCTTTTACATGAATAGAACTATCTGGTGATAACTTGCATCCCAATTACTGCACTTGTCCATTCTAGATATATTACCTTCCTCTAGATGATATGTAGGATTTGCATAATCTGGAATTGTCTTCTCTATTGAAGGTGAATGTTGAAGAGAGCGCTTTTGGATTGAAGCAATATCCTTAAAGTAATGTGTCAAGAATACTCAGCTCCACATGGAACCTCCCTGCCCCCAGGGTTAATAAAGCAAATACTGGCTGTCCAAGACGCCGAGACCCAGAAGACCGCAAGGCGAGAACCTTCCATTTCCCCAGAGGATAAACACCTCTAAATTTGTGGGGAAACGCCACTTTCAGACTTACTCTACTACTTTTATCTAATTACCTGTTGCTTGTTCTGGATTTCAGAACGTCTGGTGAAGGAAGGGATACGAAGGTAGCTGGGGTGATGGAAGTTCTCTGTGAGAAAGGAAGTAACCTACATAGATCTCTGTCAAAGTTCACTCCACTGAGCCGCTCTTGAGACACTGTGCTGACTGGTCTCATAAGGCTGGCAGGCTTCCCAAGGAAGCTCTGTGAGCTCGGTAACATCTGCAGTCACACAGAGGCCTCAGCCACTAAAAGAAGAAAGTTACTGGGATCAGTTACCTCACACCCATATCACTTCAACTTTCACCTAACAGGGCACTGAATCTATCCATCTAGAACACTATTTCTTTTTTTTTTGTTATAAAACATGATAAAATGTTTCACCAGTTTATCCCATTAGGCTCAGTTGTAAAATTTACTTAAGTTTCTCTAGTTAATTTATTGTCAATTTATAATAAACATAGAGTATATTGTTCTTATGAGAGGACTTCTGCAAAAATATTTTCAACCCATGATATAAAAAGTAATGTAATGCTTTTTTCAACTACATAGTTAATGGTCAGTACCAACCAATTTTACTATTTCCAATACTGGAGACATTAAAAATTTAGAAGAGTCATTTTGAGTGAATGAGTGAATGGATGATCTAATTAATGTTTAAAAAATATTTACTGAATGATAGGCATGGTGCTATGTACCAGGGTTGCCTGAATTAATAATTAACCAAAACCTGATAACCCACCCTTGACATCAATGTAATCAATATAGTTCTATGAGCACAAACAAGAAATGTTAAGTATCAGAAGTATTGTAACTGGAGAATTCCAGGGAAAATTCAAAAATAGACTTTAGGAGATATTACTTTTGTCTTATTCTGGTTCAGTTACTTTGTTCTCTGTGTGAGCTGGAGAGCTCATGTCCTCCCACTGTGGGGTGAAAGGGGTGTCATGTGCTCCAAACCAACCACATGTGCCTTGGGCAGACACTGTCAAAGTTAAGACAAATCATATAAAGTTCATGGTAAACCTAGAACAAAACTGAAGGGAAAAGATTCCTCAGACATGGCCTTGGGTGCATGATAACAGTGCTTTCAAGCTTGACAGATGTAGATTGGCAATTCACCTTAACTTCTGCCAAAATATATATTCCCCAACAGCCAGAAGGATAAAATGACTAAAGCCACAAATGTGGTGAGGGGAGATGAATGTTAAAAATTCTAGATGTCTTGAGGGCTGATGCTAAAGCTTGTAAGGAAAACTGGAACATCAGGGCTTTTACCTCAACAAACTTTCTAGAAAAGGAACCCTAGTCTCCATAGGCAGATGTCAAAGAGTTTACTGCACATAAAGGAACAGAGCCACGCTAACCCTCAAAGTGGCCCGAACTGTGGCAAGCCAACTCCTCAGGCCAGATAACCAGTTCCTTGAAAATGAGGACTCTGGGTCCTAGCCAGGTCAACCACACAAGAGTGGGCTTTCACCAACAGCTCAAGTAGCCAAATAGTGAGTTGCTCTGAACTCACTTGGATGAATGCAGTTGGGTGACGGTGGACAGTGGCCTGAGTGCTTAATTTCTCAGAGAAAGGTCCAGGTATTATCTTTCTCCAAGTTTAGGTAGGAAGCGCAGCCATTCTGATTTCACAATAGAGAAGGCAAGCCCCCCAGACCCGATGTCACCGCCTATGACTCTTCCTGGCTCACGCTATACGAGGCATACTGGCCTCCTTGCTCTTTCCTGAGCATTTTGTATGTGCTCCTAACTCAGGGCATTTGCACTTGCTGTTCTCTTTGCCTGGAATGTTCTTCCCCCCAAATTTCCCCATGGTTCCCTTTTTTACCTCCTTCAAGTCTCGGCTGAAATCTCTTTCCCAATGAAGCCTACTGTATTTGTTTTCTTTTGCTGCCACAACAAATTACCACAAATGTAGTGGCTTAAAACAACACAAATTCATTTTCTTACAGCTCTATAGGTCAGAAGTTTGGTTTGTGTAGTGCTAAACTAAAATCAAAGTGTTGGCAGCCTGTGTTCTTTCTGAAGGTTCTAGGGAAGAATCCATTTCCTACTCATTTGGGTTACTGGAAGAATTTAAATCATTGTGGTTGTAGGCCTGAGGTACTTGTTTCCTTGCTGGCTTTCAGCTGATGGTTGGTCCTGGCTTCTAGGTGCTTCCTGCTCCATCTTTAACGCCAGAAATGACATGTTGAATCTGTCTCCCAATTCAAGGCTTTCCTCCTTCTTCTTTCTTCTCTCACTGAACCAGAAAAGGTTCCTCACTTCTAAAAGACTTATGTGATTAGATTGGGCATACCTGGATAATCAGGGTAATCTCATCTCACATCCACAAAATTTCTTCTGCTGTGCAGGGTAACATACTTATAGGATCCAGAGATTAGGGCAATTAGGGTATGGACATCTTCAAGGAAGGGCATTAAACATATTAGAAATCATGACAACTTAGTAGAGTCACCCCCTAGGATAACAACTAACTCTTAAAAACACATTTTAGGATAGTCCACCCACTGCAATGGTCAGAGTTTGCCCCAAACCCAATGCAACACATACTTCAATGTATTAGATGTGTCAGTGTGTCCCTTCTCATTCTCAGGACCTCTGATGATAAGTCCCCTGATCCCAACAATTGGTGAGTGGGGACAACTGTCTTACATACCTATGACCATTTCTCTTGATCACAGCTGATTGGAGTTGGAAAGGCACTTTGGCCAAAAGCCACCAAGACCACCAAGATCTAAGAGTAATAGACAAACAATGATACAATAATAACTAATATTTTTCAGGGCTTGTTGTTGCATGCCAGGCCTGTGGCAGCTCCTTGCTGACCTCTGCTCTGGGACACAATTTGCTCCAAACCAAGTGCATACATATGTATCAATACTCACAACACTCAGTCATGAAGGCACTGCTGCTGAACCTGGCAGACAGACCCAGGCAGTCATCTCCAAAGCTCACACCCCTACTATTGCCTTCTGCTGGCAAGAAATGATTTTAGAAAAGCCAAATACATTTTTTAAAATAAAAATTCCTTGTTTCTTCCTGTTTTAATGACACAAAGTATATATGTGTATACAAATAGAAATATGCAATAAACTTTAAATAAAGATGTCATAAATGTCATTCAAATGTTATAAATGGTATGTATTTGGTATTGTTCACATTTGTATTAAAACAGGCCTACACAATGAAAAAGCACTGCATTACACAAATGTCATAAATTTCTCTGGACTATAAAATGAGAATAAAATTGATAAACACATATCCTCATTTCTCTAGAGATAAATGTTACTGAATCTAGGTAGACATAAAATGCAATGTCTAACTAACCTCTATACAATTTGAAAAGGTATTTAAGGAAAGGTGTATTTAAGGATATCCATTAGTTCTGAATTTGGGTAGTAAATTTTGAGTAAGAAAATCTGTTTATCACCTGATAGAAATTGGTACATGATAACCACACGACTTCTCGCTGGTGGTGTTAACCTTGATTACTCAGTTAAAGGTAGTATTTGCTAGATTTCTTCAGTGTAAAATCACTAGTTTTTCTTTTCATACTCTAACTTTAGATGTGAATCACTAAGTCCAGCTGACATTCAAGGGGATGTTTTGTTTACTACTCATTTTGAAATTGTCTCAAACTTTTAAAAAAGTTAACAAAAATGATGTGATGAATTCCCATTTACACTCATCTAGTTTTGCCATTGATAGCAATTTTCATATATTCTTTATCACATTTTCTTGCTTCCTCTACACATCTACATATTATTTTGATTCATATTATTGTTTTAGTTTTAAGATTTCATTTATTTATTTTTAGAAAGAGGGGAAGGGAGGGAGAAAGAGAGGCAGAGAAACATCGATGTGCAAGAGAAACACGATGGGCTGCCTCTCAAACACCCCATAACGGGAGCCTGGCCCACAGCCCAGGCATGTGCCCTGACTAGGAATTGAACTAGTGACCTTATTGTTCTGCGGGACATCACCCAACCCACTAAGCCACACCAGTCAAGGCCATGTTATTGTTGTGACTGAACCATTTGAGAGTGAATTGTAAGCAACCTAATTCTATCCCAAGTACTTCAGCATATATCTCCTAAAAGAAGTTCTTCCATAATTACAATATAATGATCAATTTAAATAATTTAACAAATATAATAGTATTATCATATATATAGTTTTTCAAAACTGGATCAATTGACAGATAAGTAAAAGTAACAGGTAACAAAAATAGCATTTCTGCTTTGCTTATGATGGAATATCTTTTGCCTTAACTATTAAACTAGACAAAATGTCTAAGGCTTGTGCTTTCAGACATTGGCCAGTGAGCAACAGAAGGCAGAGTAGGCAATGAAAAACTGCAATCATCCCTGAAGCCAGAGAAACATAAGAGGTGAGCCTCATGATGATCCTGGCTCTCAGCCTGGGGAAAATTTCCTGACCGCAGTGTAGCAGTCTGGCTTCCAGGCAGAGATGGCCGTCCCTCTGAGCTGAGGAGGAAGAGATCGGAGGGTGAGGGAACTGAAGTGCTCACATTTGCAAGGCAGGCCCCAGAGAGGCAGGAGCTGTGCCGTTTACATAGATATAATCATGTGTTCATAGTGATACTTCTAATTCTGATCCAGTACCTGATCCAATATCACAAGGCTTTCCCTACTCTTCTCCTATTCCATATTTCCAGCTCCCTTTTAGAAGCTCAGTCTCTGGGCAGAATGACAAGGTAAGGCACCATTTTTATTGTCAAGTCTCCCACCTGAGGCAAAGCCTGCCAGTGGTGAGGTGTCCAAAAGGAGGCACATGCAGTAACAGGCACTGTGTGAAACCCTGAGAACTAATGCTGTGAAAACACAGAAAATAATGGGTTTTGCAAGAGAGGGCACCAAATATTAATAGAAACACAGGGAGCAGACAATAGCATATTTGCCTCTTAGAGCTCCATAATCATGTTCTTTAACCAAAATTCTAAGTTATTTAGTTATAGTTTATTTTTAAATTAATTCAACAATACCTCTCACCACAGCTTCTTCATCTTGAGCTCTTTGATTCATTTCTTTGTTGTCTGGTGTGCATCTTTCAGTAACTTTTTGAAAAATGGTTCATAGATTTTGTTTCCCTTGATTCAGTTGTTCTGGACCCTGGCTGCATATGGGTCCCCTCAGAGACCACAGATGTCAGCATATCGTAGTGAGTGACCTTAGAAGCTTGTAGTTATTGAGAAGGTCCCTAGGTTGTTACAATGCATCCTGGACCAGCTCAATCAAGTTCCCTGAGGGTCTAACCCACAAAATACTATTGCAATTAAAAAATGCCTAAAGAAGTTCTAATGTGCAGATAAATATCTTTAGTCTCAAAAAAATTACATAAACAGCCTCTTTTAGAAAAAAAAAAAGACCAAAGAAAATTGCAAGCATGTTTCAAAGAAGCAGCCTGAGCTGAGAACCACTGTTGTAGTTATTTCAGATTTCAGAATGTTGATTTGTTGTTTTTATACCACAGAGTCCTTGGGTGGGTTTTCAAAAATTGCACCACATTTTTTTCCCCTCAGAACTTTAATGTGCATAAGAATCACCTGAAAATCTGGACAAATGCAGAATTTGATTCAATAGTCATAGAATGGCTACTGAGATTTTGTGCTTCTAATAAACTCTCAAGTGACGCCAATGCTGCTGGTTCACAGATCACACTTGTGAGTGTGAACCTTACTCCTAGGTCTTCGGACACGAAAATTGCTATGGAGGAATCTGGAGCTACCTGATATTGACATTCCCCACCCCCCTTTTGGGTGGCTTGATTCTTCTTCCTGGGTGTCCATATGATTCTCTTCTTATCCTTGAAATTCATATTTAGTAAGGTTACATGTAGAATAAAGAGTGCCACATTGCTATTGCACCTGCTTCTGGATTTTTGTTTGTTTGGCTGGTTGGTTGTGTTTCTATTTTTGTTTTTAGTCTAGTGCTGTGAGGCCCAAATCCACAAGAGTTCCGGCTCTTCTTGAGGATTTCCTAAACAATTCCAACTCTTCTTGAGGACTTCTGATAAAATTGGCAGGATGCCTGTCCCACACAGTGGCTGAGATTTGTTTTATCTTTTGCATATTCGTTCTTACAGTAAAATGCCCATACTTTCGCTAATTGAAATGAATTTGTTCCTTGCAACCAAAAGAAATCAATTAAAACAGTTAGAAACTACAGATTTAAAAATAGACAATATGAAAATAAAGATTGCATAGAATGCTCTGTGAAAATTAACATTACTGCCAAAAAAAAAAAAAAAAATGTCCTTACAGTGATGGTTGTCAGAAAGGAGGGCAGGAGCAAAGAAGTTTTCCTAATTTCCATGTGCTTCTTACAAGTCATTATTTGAACTAGATCAATTAACAAACAAGGTCAGATAAAAAGCAAGAAAAAAGGTGGAAAAGTTACAAGGCCAAAAAGACAGAAGGAGAATAAAGATTAAAATGTGATGCTAAAGAATGCTGGAAGACTTAAAACCAATGAAAAGCTATAACTTGAGGAATAAGCAAACCTTAAAGTAACAGTAAGTAACAAAATTTTAGACGAGGAGAACTATAAAAACTCATAGAACACAAGTACAACTTCGGCTATAAAATAAGCTGAATAAAGATTAGAGCAAAAAAAATAAAAGTTAAAAGAACATCAGGAGGTAAGATAACTTGTTAAAATCAAAATGAAGCCAGTTATGAAATCATTTTAATAAATGAAACTCAAATTAAGTAACTGTTAAAAGCAAACAAGGTTATAAGCTAGATAGATACACAA
The DNA here is from genome assembly GCA_004027475.1 of Anoura caudifer. Lineage (NCBI taxonomy): Eukaryota > Metazoa > Chordata > Mammalia > Chiroptera > Phyllostomidae > Anoura > Anoura caudifer. The sequence goes on from PVKU01000858.1 coordinate 73,297, forward strand.
TAGAATATGAGATATTTATTTAAAACATGAGAATAGGATCAAAGATAAACGTAATTAGGTACTTTATATCGATAAAAATACCATGAAAATATAAAAAATATTAAAACTTGAAAAGTTACAGGAAAGAGAAGAGAAAAATTTCTTGAAACATACAAGAAGTACAAGGGCTTGGCATTTATATGTCTTTTTCCCAGAGACGACCTGCTAATGTCTTTGGGTAGAACCTGACAGGACAGAGAGTAACGTGACACCTTGATCACAGAGGCTTCCCTCCGGCTCCCCTCAGCCAGTGCCAAAGGCCAGCCTCACCAGCAGTAATCAGAGACCACAGATAGGAGGTATTAATACTGCAAACTCACAGCTGGATGGCACCAACCTGACCCAGGAGAAACTCTCTAGCCCGCCAGCTACATTCCCTCCCGGATTATCTCCTCCAAATTTAGCCCCTGCTTGGAGTCAGGGGAAACTACTCTCTCTAGATCAATAACCTACAAAGCATCAGGTGTCAACTCTTGTCCTATGTCTCCAGAAAAAATTTTCAGAACTGTGGTACAGTCCCCAGATAAAAGGCATGTATTCAATAAATGTTTATTGTGCAGTGTACTATACCTCAGGAATACAATGATGACTGAATACCAGAGCTCCCTTAACAGATTTAGACTTGCTGCATGGAAAGGATAGTAGAGTTTAATAGATAGTTTATTTAATAGGTAGTTTAATACATTATCAATGGCATGGACAGAAGAGCTGGGTCTGAATAGGAGGGCAACCTTTCTGTCTGCAGCAGTAGGAAGGGGCATGAGGGTAAGGGAGGAGGTAGGTAGGAAGGGTTGGGAGTCAGGGAGATTATGCCCAGTGGGCTGACCTTTCTGGATGAAGCAGGGATTTTCCTCAGAGTGAGGAGTCTGGAAATAAACACAAGTCTTGAGGTGAGTGGAAGAGAGGGGTCCAGAAGAGTCATAAAAGAAACTTTAGAAGGATCTACGAACAAGTAAACAGCCTAACTCACAGCGGAGGGCTGAGGGGAGGCTGGAGGTGGTGCCAGTCGGAGTAGCGGCGGCATTTGGGTGTCCAGGTGTGAGAGACACAGTTAATTACAATACAGTGTGAAGAGTCCCAGTGTGGCAGGATAACTTATTGAAATGTCAGTCTGTATCTGTTCTCACTGCATTTTCCCCTCCAACAGTTTTCAAGAACTTCGGGCCTACTTCCATCAGTGAAGTTTTGGGTTAAATGCTTAAAGGAAACCCCCTGTCAGGACTTTCTTTTCTCCTCCTTTAAAGTAGAGGTTTCAACGTGGCCTTCTCCACGCTGGCTTACAGATATGCCTCATTTGTGGTGAATAGTATTTTGAAGTTTCAAAAAACAGTTGCCAATATTTTCAAAGTAGATTTTGCATTAGAATCTAGATTTCAGCCTCTCCTGTAAAAATCAGATGACCTGGTAATACTGGGCTACATTTTCACCTGGCTAGTTAGTTGGAGCTGAGTAATGAAATGTCTGGCCCTTTTAAGGAGGCACAACCTCCAGTTCACTGTGGTTCTCACTATTCTCTGTGATCTCACACTTAGCCAAAATCATGCAATTAACTGCCTGGTCCCTGCAACCTTCTCTAAAGTTGGAGAATATGGTAAAAGAAAAGAATAGAGAGAAGCAATAAGTCAGTGGGTCACACACAAGTCTGCAGTTCCTTGGGTGTGGCAAAGGCCCAGAGGGGAACGAGGACCCGATGCCCCTAAGGCCTGCATCTTCCAGCCTCAGCAAGACTCCCACCCAGAAAGCAGAAGAGAAGGCAGGAAAGCAAGCAGCAGGCTTGGGCACTGACAATTATCTGGGACAGTTTAAGAATGAAGGTCTTTTCCTTGCTATCCTGGCATCCCTGGTCCTTGGGAAATCCTAAAGGGGACTAGAGTGGGAGAGTCTACAGTGATTGAGATTATTTCCCACCAGCCCTTGGGGAGGAAGCTTGAAATTAGACTTAATGAGAGAAAACAAGGACACACATCACTTCTTGCTCTTGAACATTTCTGGAATAAGATTTTAAACACCCGAGTGGAGATTTATAGGAAGGGTCACAGAACACAAAGCAAAGAAGTAGGTGAGGTTAAGCCTTGACAAAGATAGCCTTGGAAGTTTTTGCCAAGCAGATGTAATTTGAGCTGAGTTTCATAGGATGAGTAGGAGGCCTCCTCCAAAAGGAGTTATTCCACCCGAAGACAAACATTTGAGAGCGCAAAGCATATTCAGGAAGAGGCAGAAGTTCAGTGCAAATAGGGCATTAGATGCCCATCTTCCAGTTGGGGGACTTAGGGAAAGGGAAAGAGTGGAAGGAGGGTGACACTAGAAGTGAAGGTTTAAGCCTTCGTGCCTTCTTCATGTAATGGGGAGTCTAGTTTTTAGTGTACTATCGGTGTTTAGAAAGCTATTTGCGCCGGTGGTGTGGCCAAAGCATGAGAAGACAAAGACTGAACAAAGGCCACTTCACAGGTTCTTAACAGTAATTCAGGCGAGAGATGATACAGCTTGGAACTATGATGATGACTATGGGAATGAAGAGGAGGGCTTGGATTTCAACTCCCATCGATTGAATGCTTACTGTGTACCAGGCATTGTACTATGTGCTGAGGATACACTGCTAAATAGATACTGGTTCATGCCTTGAAGAAAATCATTGACTAAGGACAAAGCTTACCACCTTGGCAGAGCCAGCAAAGAGCTGAAGCATCTAGCACCGCAGGCCTTAGTTACATGTGTTGTGTATTACATTATGGGACATATTCAGAAGGTCCCACTCAGTTCTACACAGGTTCGGGGCCATATGGCAACTGACATTCAACCTGCTTTGAAACTCACTTCTCCTACAAGGCTACTGCAGCTTATTCTTTCTGACCCAGGGGATGGGGAATGATCAAAGTCTTCTTTAATTTTAAATTTCAGAGAAGGTACCTCAGTTAAGTGAACAACTTTTTTAAAAAATGATTTTATTTATTTATTTTTAGAGAGGGGAAGGGAGAAAAAGGGAGAGAAACATCAAAGTGTGGTTGCCTTTTACATGCCCCCAACTGGGGATGGACCTGGCCCCCAGCCCAGGCATGTGCCCTGACTAGGAATCAAACTCGCAACCCTTTGGTTCACAGGCCGGCACTCGAACCACTGGGTCATGTCAGCCAGGGTGTAACAACTTTTTAACGTAAGTTGTAATCATTTGGACTGTTAGGGAAACTCTATTAATGCTTAAGTACCATATCTACAACTTTATTGTGATAATAAAATTCATTCAGTTTCCAGATCACTCTGAGTCTTCTCCCATTTGCAGCTATGGGATGTTAACTGCCTTTGACTCCTTACCACCATTGACATCTCTATCTCACATAGCACCTGGAACACAGCAGGTGCTCTGTGTTAAGGAAATAGATTTATAATATGGAAGGGGATGCTTTGAGAGGTTGTGTGATGTTGTTGCTGGTGAGGTAATCAAGCTGAAGTGCTTGCCAGAGATATTCACTTATTCATCCAGCTAATATTTATTGATGATTGATACATGTTTATTTATAAAAGGCAAATAAATAAATATTTATTTATTGCCAGGTTCCATTCTTAGCATTGGACAAACGACAATGCACAAAACAAAGTCTCTGTTCATCCTAGCAAAAGAGACAAGCAATAAAATATTTATTTATATGTGTGTATACATATATATCAGTATTCACAATGTCAGTGATAACTGTTACAAAGAAAAACATAACCAAGTAAAAACAAAGAATGATGATACAGAAGCTATTTTATGCATTGCCTATGGGCTGCTCAGGGAGGGCTTCCTTGAAGAAGCGGCATTTGAGCAGACCTAAAAAAAGGGTTGGAGCTTGGGGGATTGGAATCAGCTCTCCAGACATCTGGGGGTTGAGTGTTGCAGACAGCTGAATGAGCAAGTACAACTATTCTGGGAAAGGATCAAGCCTCTCCTATTAGAAGGCCCATAGGGAGGCTAGCTAGTTCCAAAGAGGTGAGGGAAGGGGAGAGGGGAAAAGAGAAGGGGTGTGGCAACTGATGGGACTAGAGATTCAGTCCTTTCACCTAGCGTTCTTCATATACACCAATTGAAAAAATCCAGTGCAGAGGGACAGGATCACTAGTTGACATAAATAATGGTTGGCAAATGCCTGGGAACTTCTGGGGTGTTATTACAAGTTTTAAGCACCATGATCGGTGATGAATTTGAATGGGTCACTGCAGAATCGCCAATGCCTGGCACATAGTAAGAGCTCAAAACATATTTGTTGAGTGAATGTTTACAATCTACCTTTGATTTTTCCACTTTCAGAATATTATTAATAGCTAAGCTGTTTCACGCAAACAACCTAATGTTAGGGACGTAGGGGAGTGTTATTCAAACTCAATCACAAATCAGTATGCACACATGTCGTTAAAGGCAAACAAAAAAGTGAATTTGTCTTGTGTTTTGTGAATGTCTGTTAGCTTATAAGCAGTCTGTCTCCAGGGTGGCACTCACTGTGCCCTTTAGACCGGGGACTTTACAACCACTCTATGTTAGCAAATTCTGGCACCTGACCTGTGTAAATATTAGTGGTAATGCCCTAGATCACTTTCCATCACATGACCAGAACTGTATGTGCAGGGGCATTGTGGTGCTTCCCGACTTTCGTAACACGGCTGGGTATACTCAGTTATCTTAAGGGTATCATGAACTCCAAATTCCATCTATTCATTTCAGATGGTTTATAAACGTGCACGTTTCCGGAAGTGATACACAATTTTTAAAAAAGTGATCACTTCAAAAAGTTTCTGTAACACTTGATCATTTTTTTCCCTAAGGGGTTTGTAAATATTTTTTTAAAAAATATAACTTTAAAAAATCCATCCCTAAGCCAGACTATTTGCTTCACTTCACCGCACCATGCAGAAGCCATTAGTGCCATAAAATAATTTATTTTATTTTACACCTTGCACAGAAAGTCCCAATATATTTATCGCAATTAAATAAATCCCCCAGTGCATAATTAGTGGGAATTCAAGCCGCAAAACTGAGACCAAAGAAAGATGCAATGCCTCCACCATCCTGTACTTCAACCTCCTTTGCCCAGATCTCTGCTCTTGCACAGTCTCCCCACCTCCACCACAGCCGGAGGTTTCTCCAGCAAGTGGTCCAGGGACCTAGACAGACTCGGGTCTGGCTCGCATCCTGGCGCCCCGGGTGTGTCAAAGCCTGGCACCCCCTTCCTGAACTGTCACTTCCCGCAGCCAAGGCTGGCCCAGGCTGGGAGAAGTTCCCGCCCCAAGTCCCGCCCCGGACGGCTGTCGACCTTCCTCTAACCCGCGCCCCAGAGGGCTGCTCAGAAACTGCTGTGTCAGACTGGTTCGAGGAGTCCCAAGTCAGAGCCAGCTTTAATTCGGGAGGAATGACTATCTAGGGCCGGCCCGCTAAGACGCAGAGGCAGGGTGTGGCACAGCTATCCAGAGGGCGCGTCCTCGCCCCGCCCGGCTGCCGGCCACCCGGAGCTCAGCTCTCCCACCTTCTACTTGGCTGCCCTGCCTCCCTGCGGCCCTCTCCTCCCTTCCTCCATCCCCCCCACCCCACCCGCGCTTTGCGGGCGCGGGGGCCAGCGCGCACGCGCGTTAGACCGGTAGCCGGCACCTCCTCGCCCCCGCCCCGCCCCCTCTCACGTGCAGCGTAGCGTGCGCCCCAGCATGTGCGGGTGCACGTGACGGTGCCGCGTCCGGTTCTGGCTCCCTCACCCGACGCAGCTGTACTTTGAACTCCACTGTGGGAGGGGGAGGTGGGGGGGGGGGGAGAGAGGAAGGAAAGCCGGGAGAGGAAGGGACAGCAGGGGGAGGACAGCCTCCCTGAGAGTGATATCATGGGTTGATTTATCACTAGGCAACGTAAGAATGCTTCTCTCTTTGCAATCCTAGAGCTCCTTGAAGATCTCAAAGCTGATGACATTATTCCCCTCTGCTTTAATTCCCCCACCACGCAGTGCTGGATGTGCGATCTAAGGAGCTAGAGGTGGTTTACCAGTTTTTAATTGGGTAGGTTTCATCCACGTTGCTCAAAAATAGAGCCTGTATCACGCCCACTTGTGTCTGCAGCTCTCTCAAGGGGTGCTGGCATATTGTCATATTTCTTCACCTGTTTGGTCATATGCGGATCACACGGCTAAGTTCTAGCTTTGCACATGAGCCTGTTCAAAATGATGTACTTAAAAACCAAGCCCTGCTTAAGGGGTCACAGAAACCGAAGTTGGCATCTTTAAAATGTCATTTTATAGAGACTTTTCTTATTACTCTGTGTAACAGATCTTTAGGAATTGGATCCAGGCTGAAATTTCCCTATTAAAACTAATTTTCAAAACACAGTGTGGAACTTTTAAAGCTGCAATATGGAAGCAACGTTTATTAAAGAGTTAGGTGGCAAATACTCAATACTTCTGTTGTGAAGCATTTGATATTCTATGTATACATATGTGTATATCCCTATGTAAAAGGCTTCAAAATGAACTGTAGCTAAATTTACAACACCCTAAAAATATTCCATATGAAAACTGTGACAAATCACCCTCTTTCCTACTTCTTCATTTCTAAAGATCCCCTCCGCCCAGCTTCATAACTTGCTTTGAACTCTTCTTTCATGGCGAACCTTTAGAGTTCCACAGGAGCATAGGTGGGAGGGCTAGAGACAGCAGTGGACAGCTCCCCAGATCTTGTGGGGACTTTGAAACCAAGGAAGGCACATTCCTGAATGTCTCCAAATTGAGAAAACAGGACAATTGTACGGTTCTTTGTAGGGGGCCTTAGAAATTATTTCTCCAGAATTTCTGTCATAGTTATTGCATGTTCTAAGCCAGAAGTCCCCACCCTGTTTGGCACCAGGGACCAGTTTCTTGGAAGACAATTTTTCCATGGGTGGTGGGGGGATGTTTTCAGGATGATTCAAGCACATTATATTCAAGCTCACCTCCTGCTGTGTGGCCAGCTTCCTAACAGGCCCTGATTAGTACCTGTCCTCCGCCTGGAGGTTGGAGACCCCTGCTCTAAGTCATCATTTAGAAAGGCTATTACTTTGATAATCTTTCCTTCTCCACCAACAAAGTATACTTTGCCCCCTAGGACCTCTCATGGGCTAGCTGAACTCATTCTATGAGAAAACCTCAGCCTGTCTCCTCCTCATGACTACTACTGTGGGGTAATAGTATAAAGATCAGTGGACTCAGAACCAAAAAATCTGGTTCCAGTCCTGGTTCTGCTTCTTACTGAGCTTTGTGACCTTCAGCAAGTTGCTTGCTCCAGCTTCTTCCAATAGGTTTTGAAAAACAGACCTTCAGGTTCCTTTTTTCTCTAGTTCTAGACTCTCTCTTGCTCTGGCGCTTGCTTTCTCTCTCTTCCCCACCCCTGCCTTTGCTTTTGGTAGTGAGTGTAGAACATGGATCATCATGTTTTTCCCCTTGTAGAAGGGAAAGTCACCCTTAGTTCCTTTTGTAAGGCAGACAGATAGATGAGGTGAGACAGTGGCCTTTGAGATACTGGGTTTTGTTTTTCTCTCCCTACTGCTTTAGATATTATCACCCTATGAACACTATATTCTCTGCAGTAGGAAATACCATGACCTCTTAGTTTCGGTTTATGGTTCAGATAGATCCTCAGTAGAAGATGATGGTGAGAGCCAGTATGACAATTAAGTTCTAAAGACTGAAAAGTTAGATAATCTTTGCTTAGACCTCAAGTCAAATATAATTAATTAAACTGTCCTGGTTCTTAGCAAAGGGGCAGAGTGTGCCAGAGACTTCTCCTTGGAAAAAGCCCCATGGATTCACTCACCTGTTTATTCTGTGGAACCCAGCTACTTCTCAAGGCCTTCTCTGATCCACCCAGATGAAGTCAGCAACCCTCACTCCCACTGTATTTACCCCTGCATAAGCACTTAGTGTGTTTCTTTATAATCCATTTTAGTGTGGGTCTGTCAACCTCCATTAGACATTGAGATCCTCCAGGATTATTTATCTTTGATTCTTCAACTCTTACCACAGCAAAACTCTTATAGTAGGACCAAAACAAATATCTGTCTACCACACCCACTATTTATTGAATTTACAAACTCAAGGAGAGGAGTGTTGCAATCGGGGTAGTCTGAAACCTCTCACCAGAGGCTTGCCAGTGAGTGTGTCTACATTCAGAGGCAGCATCCGGGCCTACATATCCTCCCTGCCTGTTTGCCAGAATCCTATGGACCTGCTAATCAAGATGTCCAAAACCAAAGGTTGAGATTACAACCAGAAGCAAGGGCCGGAGTCCTCCATGAATCAAAGGGCTGACTATCATTAATGACTCTTGGTCCATGATTCCTATTAACCTGAAAGAAGTGTTCATCAAATCAAATAATTTGTTTCTGGAATAGAAATTTATTTTGTAGTTAGTTGTGTAATAAGCCATGGACAAGCTGCCTTTTTATGTAATAAAATGATCAAACATATATAAAGTATTTGAATGCTTTTGCATAGTGTTCTGATATGGAACATTGCTAAGAACGTGAATGTTAGATGAAACGAAGGAAAAAAGGCTGGGAGGAGAAACATGTCAGTGATTCTACAAGCTCACACAATTCAGAGGTGTGCCCAACAGGTGCTCTGTTAGAACCTATGTATTCTAATTTTAGACACATTTTAAATAGGTATACTTTTGGTTAAATGATTTCTTAGGCCACAGTAAGTCAGAGGTAAGTGGCAAATTAGGTAAGAGTTAGAAGCAGGCTCTGACACATCAAGAAGTGACAGCTGGCAGCCTGACCATGAGTAAAGACTAAAAAACCTAAAAAAAGCAGATAGGAGAACTCAAAAAGAAGTTAATGCAGATGTCAATATTCCCAAGTGACATGCATAGTACAAAAGTGATGTTTATGATGATGACTCTGAATTACTGAGAAAGGTTAATTATGAATAGGGTGTTTTTTTCCCTAAGATGTATAACATGTCTTAGAGGACATGCGTGACCAATTTCAATAGGCTTTCCACTAAAATAAGAAAAAATAAAGATAAACAATGTTGGCACTTGAACATAGAAAGTTCAGTGTTCTGAAAAAGTGCTTCATGGGGCATAAATCATTCCCTGAGGCCAGATAAATTAGGCATTGCTGAAATGAGAATTCTTAAATGTCAACTTTTAAAAAGGTACAGTTTTACATTTGTTTGGAGTTTTCAGCGTGGATCTACTGAACAATTTCAAGAAACCCAATTTTAAGACAAATGTCCAATTCCTTTCTAGGAGCATATTTTTATAGTACATGCTGCACATTTTTTTAAGGATAAATCCTATTTTAATCAGAAAATATGTGGTAATATTCTATGACAAGCCCCTATTAAATTCTGTGAAAAACTGGAACCTTTATTGGGCTTTAGCATGCACTGTATGTCCATTTTGAACTTAATTAACACAACACAGAACAATGGGTGGACCTAAATATATGGATCTGAGAGGTCAACACATTTTTTGTGTGGCGAAACACATCAGATTACTATCTGAAGCAAAATACTATTATCAGAATACTACAGCCAGCTTTTGTAACAGTCTTAATTCATTGAGGAGGGCTCTGTTCAATTCTATCCAGAGTAAAAAAGGCCTTCGTCTGTTTGCCCAGCCATGCCTTCCTAGAATCTCAATTGCCAATCACCTCCCGTGGAGAAGTTCAGAATGACCTGTGACATACAAACAGGCTGGGGCTTCTTTTACTTACATTTGAACAAATCCCAGGTGATGGGCCGTAACAAAAGCTAAGGCCTGTATTGTCAGCAATAGAGAACTAAGTGAAAAACAGTTTTCATGATGACAGGAACTAAAACTCCAGTTATACTTTAAAGAGCTATTATATTGTAGTTTCTAGTGCCTTAAAAATACACTTAGCGCTTCTGAGGAAAAAGGCCACTTATCAATTCAGTATAAAGTTTGCTGAGAAACATATGTAAAATTGATTGGTATAATACTACACGTAAAAAAGCATTGTTGACTGAAGATTGATGTTCGTCTTAAATTGAAAAATCGTATGTACTACAAAGAATCTTGGCTAAAATTTCACCCCTGCAGGTATAGAACCCTATTTAGCGACTTGTGATTCCAGTCTTTTATTAAAACAAGTCAATGACCAAGAGAAAACTTTTCAGGTACAATATTATTTTGTGATTCTGTCCTAACTTTATCTTACTTCCGTGTCAATATATAGGCATCTGGATTAAAATAACCTATAAAACCTGGTCCAACACTAAGTTTTTTTTTCATTATTTCAAAATGATGCCCTCTGATGCTGGCTCCAGGCAGGTGTGACCTAGGGGAGACATCTGATGATAGCCCTGAGTTTCATTTCCCTCGTATTATAAAATGCAGGGGACTGGACAAGCCTATCTTAGAGATTCCCTCTGGCTCCACTTTCTATGACTGGCAGTTCTGTTCCCATAAAAACAGCAGAGGGAGCACTTTTTCTGCATCTTATAAATGTTGACTATCATTTCAACATATTTCAAAATTGGGGGGTTTGTGAAGAACATTATTGGCACTAAAAATTGACATTCCTTCACACAGTTTGTATCAAATCACAAATTTGATTATAAATTTGGTAAGCCTAGAATCATTTGTTCTTTGAATTCCATGATGAAGTCCCACAAGAGAATTATTTTGTAAAGCTTTAGGGGCTAAAATATCCTGAGAAATTTAGCTCCCTCTGAGTGGTGGCATATTTATAATGGACCCTGTAAAAGAGAAACACACCAGATCTTGCAACAGAGGTTATCTGGTATCAAAGATGAAAAGAAAAAAATTCATCAATTATAAAAACATTAGCGAATTGGGTCTAACGCAAACAAACCACTCAAATGATTGGTAGTTTTTTTCTTTTGCACTTTTCATTAAGGTACATTGAGAACAAGCAGGTAGACACAGCCAGAGCCTGTTGGCTTGCAAGAGAGCAGAAATGTGTGATAAGCCAATGACCAAGTTGTATATCTGAGAACCCAAATGACTTTTATCCCTATATTCATAGACGTTTTAACATTAACTGAACATTCATCATGTCTTTTTAATTATTAGACAATCTCATATTGTATATTAAAGTTTTTATTCCTTGGTAAGAATTTTAAGATCACAAAATAGTGTGGCAATATTTAGGTAATAGAATTTATGGTGTGCTGAAAATACCAGAATATAAAGATATCTTCTAGTTGATCTTCACAAACTAAACTTTTCTAAACCAGCTGGTTTCTTGCAGACAGTATTTATTTTTTAAAATAATTTAAGACAGCATAAGCTTGTACCAAGCATAAGCATTGTAACAAAAGTGCAACTTTTCAGCAAATCCTCCCCAAAAGATATTTTAACTCAAAATATCATTAGCACATATTTTCTCCCTACAAAAATAGCATGTCAGACATCATTAATTGGATGTATTAACAACTATGTACATAAAGAGCCGCCTTGTAGGCTAAGAGTTTAACGTTGTTTAAACACAGCGTTTGAGGCAAACAGTAGCAACAGCAGCAGCAAATGCACCAAACTGACTAAAAGACCCAGATATTTTCTTCACTCATAGACTGTTGTGTCTCACCCCTTACATAACATTCAAGTGAGATTTCTCACAGTGCTACCTTGGCAACAAACTAAAAATATCTAGACAAGGTCTTGGTTTAAGCCTTATTAAAAAAGCTTTCTTTGTGATTATCTGGTATCTGGTTTGGTCTCCAGAAAATACACAGACTTGGAGATAGGAAGGCTTCATGGGGCTTCATTCCAATCTTTACAGCATTTCCAATCAACATTGACTAATTTAATGTTTCCCTCTACGTCTGTGAGTTAACAGAATATAGCACAAATCATTTTGGACTTTTTTTTCTTTTTAAGTTCAGTGCACATTCTTTTTTTTTTTTTTTTTTACAGCAAGATTATAAAAACTAAGGAACATATGGATTAAATAATGGCAAGGTGGGAATAGATGCTCTCTCTCTACGTGTGTGTATATATATATAATTAAGATGAGTCAATTGATTCATGGTCAATTTCTTAAAGTGCCAGCAAATGTACTAAGAATGGTTCTGGCCTTCCTCACTCATCTAGTTCCCTGACTTTGTTCTGACAGTGGCCCAACTCCGAGTCTCTTTCAACAAGTGCAAGTTACTAAGGAATATCATTCAAACCACTTCAGAATAGGTTGCAATGTGAGAGACTGCATTCTCTCCTCTTCCTCTTTGAAAAATGTCTTTTTAAAAAACTGAACATTACAAAATACTGAAGAGTAAATTCAATTCTGAAAGATCATTGTTTGCGGAAAGCATCCTGAAGCAGCAGGACAGCTTTGAGTCATTGACATAACTCTGCTGTTCAATGTCAACTCCTCGGCCCTTTCCCCCACTCTGGTTCCATTGGCTCACCCACAGAACATACCCTTCTTACGTCTTAGAGAATTAGATTCTATATCTTAATAGATAATGGAACACACCCTAAAAGGAAGGCAAAACTTATTTGGGGGAGTTCTTTGAAGAAAAGACGACTAGCGCAGAGGTTCTTTTATAGCTGGTGTGTGGAGGGTGGGGTGTTGAAAGATGAGCAAAACAGGAACTCCAAATGTACACAAAACACCTGTTTTTTTTTTTAAAGCCTGGCGTGCATCTATTACACTTCCTCCCTTAAAAATGTTAAGGGTGTTTTAACTTATTAATATTATTATTCCGCGGGAATTCTCGTCCCTTCTAAGAAAGGAGCGCAAGGATTCAGGGGGTTTCCTTTCCTGGCTGCGAGGGATCTTCCTGAGCAGAGCTCTCCGAGTTCCCGTGGTCGCGGGGACCGGCGAAGGGCAGGTGTGTGCGGCCGTGCGGGTGTGCGGCGTGCAGCGCTCCAGGGGGCGCCACCTCGTGCGGCCGGAGGGTCGGGCCGGCAGCGCCCGCCTTCTCGGGAGGGGGTGACAACACGGAGGACAGGCAGGGGAAGGCGGCGGCGGCAGCGGCGGCGGCAGCGGCGGCGGCGGCGGCTGCCGGGGCGTGGATGCCGGGGTACAGCAGTGGGAATGGGGCGGCGGCCGCCGCAGGGTACAGGTACTTCTCCAGGCTGTTCTTGTCCAGGAAAGGCTGCATGTAGGCGGCGGCCGCCGAAGGCGACAGGAAGTAGAACGGCAGGCAGAAGGGGGCCGCAGCGGCCGCGGACTGCGCAAAGGGCGCGCCCCCGCCTCCGCCGAACGCCACCAGCGAGCTGAGCAGGGCGGCGTCGGGTCTCAGCAGCGCGGCCGCGGGGTCGGGCCCCAGGAGCGCGGCCGCTGCCGCCGCCACGCCGCCCCCCGAATCCAGCTTCATCCTCTTGGGCGCCGGCGAGTCCTCCCCGGGGGGCTCCTGCTTGATGGTGACGCGGCTCGCCCCCGCGCCTTTGCCCTTCTCCCGATCGGGCCGGGCCTCAGCCTCGCCTCCATAGCCGCTGTCAGTGTCTGTGTCATTCTCGCCGGCGAGCTCCGCGCTGGGCTGAGTCCGCTGGATGACCGGCACGCAGTGAGCTAGGGGCTCCAGTTTTTGCCCAGCGCGCTCCAGACAGGGGGCGGCCTTGGACCCAACGGGGGTCGAGGGCGCGCCGGTGCCTTTGCTCTGGGGGACCTGTTGAGTCAACAGCTGAGGGGTGGGCAAGAACTGGGTGGCCACGGCATGCAAGTGGTTGATCAGCTGGACACACCGCGGCTCCCTGGGCGTCCAGCTCTCAAACCGGGAGAGGTATTGCAAGACTTCTTTGGCGCATGTTTGAAATCCCGAGTGGAACGCATCCAAGTCGGACTGAATGGGCGATTTCAGAGATCGCTCCCCTAGGATGAGGAGGGGGGTGGTGTAGGGGACAGAGGAATGGAGGCAAGAAAAAACACCCGACGTTAAAACATCTGCTTATCACGTGGGCCCCGCACTAAAGTGATCTCGGTTTTTCCTCCGTATTTGAGAGAGATAATCCACCGGTTGCGGGGGGGGGGGGGGGGGGGGGGGGGAAGGGGCGGCGGGGGGAGGAGAGAGAGGATGGAGGGCGCTCTACTCCCAGCTGAAAAACCAAAGTGGAGAGGGCGCAACTGCCACGTTAAAAAAAAAAAAAAAAAAAAATCTAATTCCTCTGAGTTCTGCTGAAAGCCTCTAGGATGCTTCAGGAAATGGGCACTTTCCAACGAAGGGAAAGTATAAGCAATTTCACAAATGAGGGTGAGCCGGTAGGCACAAGGAAGGAGATGGGGGTGGAGAAAAAGTCCTAACACTGCTCCTCTGTGGGCTGCCCAGCTTCATCAGGGTGGATTGGCCTCCCTGAACTGACTTACCATTCTGTAAAGCAATTATCTTCTGATGCTGCTGCTCAGTTAAGGCTGTTAAAGCTTTTAAGTGTTTCAAAGTTAATTCCAAGACTACCGCTTTCTCCAGATGCCCCAGAGTCTGCATTGGTGCAAAAGAGAATGGGGCACTTGGTTACTTAAAAACATACATTTGGCTTGATTGGCTCTCTCTTCAGCACAGTAACTTAAGCAAACACTTTGAAAGAAGTACTATTCCTGTACTTCTTAAGCTTTCCACAAGACAGGTTATAAATGATTTTTTGCCTTCAGTTGTGAGCACCTACTTCTGAGTTTGTGGGAAACTCTACAGTAGAGTCTACACTATATCACAAGTTGTAAGGCATCTGATATTTACATTTATTCTTATATCTCTGGGAGTAGCACCAGGCTATTAATACGCCCTTGGAGAGCAGCAAAGAAGGAAAATGTGCATCTTACTGTCAACTTCAGATGTTCAGGCAGTAAATCTTTCAGCTGAGCAATGCATTCATTAATTCGGTCTCTTCTTTTCTTTTCTATTAATCTATGCGGTAATTTATAGGTATCCTTAATATAGGAGAGTCATGGAAGAGAGAAAACAAGATAAACATTCATTTACTGGCTATAACAATATCCCCCCACCCCCAAAAAACACATACTATGTGATAAACTATGCCCAAGAAACCTTCTTCCTCTGGACTATTCTGAAATGCAATTTAAATTCAGGTATGATGTTTAATCTCCCCCTGAGAGTATCTAGAAAACCACTTAAAATTCACAGTCGGGGAAGCTCAAGGGCTGGAATATATTTGCGGGCAGAGCTTCGCTGTGTAATCAATGGCCCTAATTAACTACCCAGGCAGGTTATGGGGAACATCGGAAACTTACTCTTACCTTGCTATCGTCTCGCTTCATGCTCCTTTTGGGTTTACACATATACAAAGAGGAATAGTCCAGTCTGCAAAACAGAAATCAGCATCAGGCACCCATTCGGGAGGAGCTCTGCCCTCGCCCGCTCCATACCACTTTCTTGAGAAGGAAAAAAAAAAAAAAATCAAACTGAGCCCAGATAGATATTCGTAAGGGTGCGTGCACCTTACCCTATAAAATCTCTATGTTCCAGTAACTGTCTCTCTTGCAAATGAGGAATTCCTTCGTCCATGTTCAACCGCTGTCCGCTTTCCTCTGTTTCAATTTTTGAGGGCTGTGTCCTATAATCTGTGGGACGGTAGCTTTGGGAGATCTTGAGGGGATCTGTGCGTCTCCAGTCTCTCGTCCCTCTTCAGCGCAGTGTTTAAAGTGTGAAGCAGTTGGTCGTTCCCTCTACCACCGCGCTCGCTCTCTCGCACACAGACGCACACACACGCACGCACAGTCGCGCCGGCCCCACTGCGCTGGTAGTTTGCTCTCACTCGGGGCAGTGTTTGGCCACAGGGCACGCGCGTCGCCGGCCAGACCAGCACCCAGCTCACGTGCGGAACGTACCATCCGCGGTCCAGCCCGGAGGGGGGCGGGGGAGGAGGGATCGGGCCAGGAGGGGGCGACAGAAGAAGGCTGCGAGGGAGAGCGAACGGCGGGAGGGGGCGGGGACACCTGATCAGGGCCACCGGAAAGGAAAAACAACTTCAGCCAAGCTATTCATCTTCCCAAAGACGATGCAGTCAGCTGGGGGATGAGGGCGGGGGCGGGGGGGGGGTGCCGGGGGTGCGGGGCAGCCAGGGCTTCCTCAGCTCAGAAATGTGACTCCGTCAGTCCGTCCGTCATTACAGTGCAGGAACGTGAATGTGTCTTTTTGAGTTTTCCACCGACTGTGCTGTTGGTTTGGACCAAAGAAAAGAGAAAAAAAATTCGCTTTGGGTGAACTTCAGTCCCGAAGGAAAATTTGGAGACTTGTTTGCATCCTGCTCAGTGGCCTGGGGGTCCCTTGGCCTTGGTAGGAGGTTGCCCCGGAGAGGAACAACTTGAAATCCTCTCCCAGAAAGATTTAAGCTAAGTGAAAATGTCACTGGGTCGTAATGTCGCAATTCAAGTGTCTTTTGGCGATAGTGTCCCTGGGCCACCCAAACTTCCCACAGCAGCCGGAATTGCGGTGCCACTAATCACAGCAGCAGATGATGACGTTTGGGGCCTCCGGTGCTCCCGGAGGAACGCGGCGGGGAGGGAAGGGAAGAGGGCGGGTGGCAGGAGAGGGGCCACCGCGGAGAATGCAGCATTATCACTCGTCCAGTAAACTCCGCGGGGCCTCAGCGCCCAGGGTGGCGCTGCGTGCTTCCTCTCCCCACCACCCCCCTCCTGCGATAAGCGATGCCTGGAGTGTGCGGAGCCCACGTTTACTACTGCTGGCACCCCTAAAGCCTCTCTCCTTAATCCTGTCTGAAACGGGTACCAGCACAGGGCCAGCAACGTGATCCGACCTGCCGCTGCTGCCACATCACTGCGCGGGGAACCCGTGAGCGCGCGCGCGCGGGCGCGCTCGCTCCTACTGCAGCCGCTGCGACCAGGGAGAGGAAGGAAGCGTGGGCCTCCGGGACTCTTGCTACCTTTTCCCCAGAGCCATCCCGGGAACGTGACTCACTGTTAGTGAGAGTTACCGGGAGGTACCCGGAGATACGCACTGACACAGGGCACAGCCTACGGCAAAAGGCCTTTGGAGGCCAAGGGCAAGCCTATCCTGCGGGACTCCCAGGTCTCTGGCCCGGCTGCCGCTTCTTGGGTCTGCAGGAGTGGGATGGAGATGTATATGTGTAGAGGTAAAACCAAAGTTCTTTCCTTCCTGCACCGAGTAAGATCTACATTCTCCTGGGTGATCCCTGAAACAGTCATTATTGCCAGTGGCACGTGAACCCAGGGGAGAAGTGCGCGGAATGCACATGCACCGGGGCGCAGCAGGCGTTGGGGCCGCGGTTACGTGTCCCCACCGGCCCGTCCCGCCAGGCGGCGCGGGTTCCGGGGACGGATCTGGGTCGCTGGAAGCGGCGGCTGGGAGGTCACGTGTCTGCGGGAGTCGCGTCTTCTCTCGGCCCTCAGGAGCCGCCCCGCAGCAGCGCGAGCTGCCGCAGTCTCCGGAGTCCGGGGCGGAGACGCTAGCCGCGTCTGGCTTCCTGACTCCGGCGGCGGCCCAAGCTCACCAGGCGTGAGGAGACGCTCGAGGTCCATCCTCTTCGTCTGTTTACAGGGCCGTTTAAGGCCGCTCTGACTTCCTTCAATAGGGGGACTTATTTTGCACCAAACTAACAATTTAATAATACTTAAAAGAAAAAGTATTTTTAAAATATTGACTTTATTTTAAACCTCAATCCAGCCAGCCCCTTTCTTGTTTCCTAGGGATCGGGCGTGAATTCCTTTTGGTGAGGATAGTTTGGAGTCCAAAAAGCAGCATATCCCTGCAGTAGTGTATCATTTTTGTCCTCTTGTTCTAAATTGACCAAAAAGAACCTGCGTGGTGGGGGTGGAGGGAAATGCCCTTAAGAAGGATAATTTAAAAGTTAAAATATCATCTTCCCTTAGAGGTTTATACATGTTTGGAGAAGGAAGAGAGTGTAAATATTTTCTCCGGAGCTAAATTTTCACTTGATGGCTCAAGTATTTGGTGAAAGTGCAATGAAGGCTGGATCACTGCATCTGGGCCCTGTTGGGCAGAGCAGACAAGACAGAAGGCAGACAGACATCTATCAGGGCAAACCTTAAGGACTTAGTCTGAGGCAGACTCTGAAGCAAGTTAAAACAGGAAAGATGAAGCTTAGTGCATCATGGATGTGTTAATTTCTTATGTAAATTTCC
This sequence comes from Anoura caudifer, assembly GCA_004027475.1. Classification (NCBI taxonomy): domain Eukaryota; kingdom Metazoa; phylum Chordata; class Mammalia; order Chiroptera; family Phyllostomidae; genus Anoura; species Anoura caudifer. Next base: position 91,388 of record PVKU01000858.1, read on the forward strand.
CATAATTTAAAAATACAGGGGACTGTTGCTGCAAACGAAACTTTTAATATTACCATTTCTATCTCCTCTCCCCTGCATCAATTTTGTCCCAAGTTTCCCTACTTCAATATCCAATATTTTTTTTCGCTTCCACTCCTTTTCCTGATACTCCAGCTCAAGCTATAAATGGGATCTTTTCTAATTTCAATGTTTTTTTCTGATTTTCTAATTCTTGGTCCTCTTTTTTTTTCTGCCTTTCTTTTTTTCTTTTCCCTTATGTTCTTTTTTCTGCTTTTCCCTATTAAAATAAATGCCCGCTGTTGCTCTTTCCCTGTAGATTTTTTCCTGTTTCTTATTTGCTTTTTATTTTTAAAAAAATCTTTCACCTTGTGGCTCCCTGTTTATTCACTATCCTTAAACTTGAGCCCTACTCCTTTTCTTTCTCAAACTCATGCCTTCTGGAATGTCAGACACAGTATAGTGCCTCCAAATGTCTCATCGCTTCAAGGAGGGCATAGCAATCATTCACAATGATACAGCATTTACAATTAGAGCACCAGACACTGCTCTAAAAGCTTCTAACGCATTAACTCATTAATCCTTTCCACAACCCTATAAGGTAGATACTATTATTGCCTCCATTCTACAGATGAGAAAATAGATATATAAGGAGATTACAAAATGTGCCCGAGGTCCCAGAGCCACAATTTAAGTACTGACATTGGGCTCCAGATTCTGTGCCCTTAACTATTACTCCTTGCTATGAATAGTAAAGGTTAAAGTCTAAATGTTAACAAGCTGTTTAAGAGGTGTTTTTAAATTTACCAGAGTGTGAATGTGCACATATGTTCTAACGCATATGTGTGCATGCCCGTAATTTGAAAGAGAGACGGGAAGAGAGAAACAGCATTGGGAAAGAAAAAGATATGAGTAAAAGAAAGATCTCATTCTTTTGTCAGTGAATGAGTCAGTCTCCATCTTTATCGATTTAAACCCAAATATCCTAATTAATTGTTATAATTTCATATAGAAGGACAGATGGAAGTACAGTTTAGAAAAAGCTAATGGTGATCAGCTGGTCACCATTTTCCACTGAGCAAACCAAGCCAAACTCTAATGTGAAGGCTCAGGTTAGTAATAGGAAAAGTTCACCTGTGGTGAGGTTAGAAAAGGAAAAAAAATCCCTGGTCTCACAAAGGAACAGAAGACAGAATGCCCTCTTTGGTTGGGTATGTTTAAAAATAGGTTGAGTCTTATCTCTTTAGGAAGGTTTAATGCCGTCCTGCTGAAAGCCAAGGAGATACAAGATGAGCTCAAAGCCCCTTTGAGCCTCTAATTAAAGAATTTTGTGATGCCTTGCTTTCAATTAAAGATACCCATCTTTTTCCTTTTAATAGGTGAGGGGGAAGCAGCTTCCATTGCTTTTCTGTGGTTAAGTAGGGAAGTCATTACCTATAGAGACGCTAATGAAAGGGGACACTTATTCCCGTTCCCACCTCCCTCCCTTCACCCCACCTAAGTATTCTAAGCCCTACACTCATTATATTCACCTAGTGACTTTGGAACATCTTATCATGTTTGCTTGCAAAGTCTTGGATTTCCAACAGAAACAGAACTCTCCTGAGAGGATTAAAGTTTCCACAAAGAAGAGCGGTTTTCTGCTTCTTTAAGGTTCTGCAAGCCCTACCGCTGTCCCAAAGCACTGACTGAAGTGGCCAGGGTGTTTTGGGACCTTGGATCTGATTCAAACTAACTGTGCGTCCGTCCCTAATGGTCTTGAAGGCCGAAGATCAGATTAACGGTGTGGAGCCTCTTGCCTGCACTGCTGTGAATATGCCCCCTTGGAGGGGCATATGCCTTTCTTAATCACCTCGTTTGGTGTGGTGCGCAAGAATTAAACATAATTTTCACCAAAAGGGGAATGTACCTCATTCTTCTTATAAAAATCTAAAATAAAAAAATAAGATTGGTGTTAAAACTAGAGTGGGATGGGGGTGCAGGCTGGACAGAGTGGGATGGTAGATGAGGCCTGTGAGAAAGCTTCCTTTGGAATCCCTTCTCTGGGCATGCACATTGCCCCCAGGGGAGAAAGGTTAGTGTCAGACAAAACACCGAAAGAAGGCCACCTCATAGAAGGATCTCGGGAGGAAGGGAAACCTCACTGCCACTCACTGGAAGTCAAATATGACTTTAAAATATTGATAAGCTATTTGCTAAAGGTACTAGATTTAAAACCACAGAATGGAAGGTTGGGTTTTCCAGTTACATACTCAGACAATTAGCTGGAACAGTACAAGTATCCTTATTTAATTTGTAAAAGAACTTAAGTCTTTCTGTAGACTACCAATTTATGAGTCTTTGTGGTTGTAACATACAGATGAATCACATTTTATATTTATGTGATGCTGCTCAAGAAGTTTATACAGGTACTACTGTCTGCAAGGCACCAAGGAACAGGTAAAGTTAAGTATAGAAAATAAATTTTACTGCTGAAATCATTGTGGTTTTGTATTTATGTATCACAAACACTCACTTGGACAGTCCTGAATTTAACCTATGCTCAGAGTTCCTGGAGTTTTTATAAACAAAAGACAACGAGGAGAGAGCCAAGCCGAAGTCCACTACAGGAGAACTACTCTGGCTCTTCTCTCCCTGAGTACCTGCCTGATCCCCTGCGGTCCCCGTGTGCGTCTCATGCTGAATGAGGGTGATCCAGAAAGAGACTGGAAAGTAGAGTGAGGCGCAGATGACAAATCCATAGGGATTTCCACAAAGTAGCTAGTACCTCTCTCTGAACTCTCCTGAACTAGCTGGATAGTGGGACCCAGAAAGGCTGCATGAAGAGGGGGTCTTCTAACTCCTGTGTTTCTCTCATTACTGCTGATGAAAAATCCTCAGAAAGTTTCCAGAGAGATTCATGTTCATGTGCTGCGGAACACAAATAGGAATAAGATGTACTAAACAACCTCTTACCTCACCTACTTTTTATGTGCATGGTCCTTGAATCAATTTTCATATGGTGTCCATCCAGTGCAGACAGCTATCTCTCACAGGGTCTGCTACTTTTGTTACTTTAAAAGGCAACAAAAGCCCTGCCTGGTGTGGCTCAGTGGACTGACTGCCAGCAGGTGAACCAAAGGGTCTCTGGTTGTTTCCCAGCCTAGGACACATATCTAAGTACAGGTCCCCAGTAGGGGGCGCATGAGAGGCAACCACACATTGATGTTTCCCTCTCTTCCTCCTTTCCCATTTCTATAAATAAATAAATAAACAGAATCTTTAAAAAAATGATAAAAAGGCAACAAAAACGACTAGTTAAGGAAGATTTAACCTACACTTAGAACTAATTGGTATAAAATTTGTTCAACAGTTAGCTTAAAGCAAGAATTCATATATAATTACCAAGATAGGTAGTAAGGTTCTGAAATTAACTTATGATCTTCTTTCACAAAGGAAACTGATGGAAATCCAGGTTAGATGGATGTATCAATTAAGAACTGCATTTGAAGCAAAGTAACAGCAGCTTAATCATCTTAGGAATTTTTTCCCAGTGACATTAAGGAAGATCAGAGGAAAGGAGTCCGTAGGTAATGTGGAGTAGTAATAACAGTGTCAGTGGCTCAGACTTCTGGTTCTCTGCTCCACTCTCCACCATCTTCCATCCATCCTCACGGTTGTCTCATGGTCATAAGATGGCTGCTGGGGCTCCTGCAGGGATGGATAGAAGGGTGCCTACTAGCTGAACAAGTTCCCTATAAAGAGCTTTTCTTATGATTTCCCAATGACATCTGATTGCATCTTATCTCCAATCCTATTACAAGGGGGACTAAGTATAGCATTGTCTAGCTGAGGTTCCCTCAACACTGTAGGGGTTCTTTCAGTAAAGTGGGAGCAGAGAATAGATGTTGGCATGAGCCACCTCAGTGGTGGTCCCATGAAAGGGATTGATTGGCTTGTTCAGGTCCTCTTCTTTTTTCTTCACTGGGTCTTGTTTCTCTACCAAGCCATATGTGTTGGCATTGTCCCTTTATTGTATGAGGGTATTTAATACCAATTTCAGAAAATTTTCAATCTTCCCATCTGCAATTGCACAAACTTAACTAACTCCTTAAGCACATGTTTTTTAACATCTGTATTTTCAAAGTTTTAATAATTGCAGAAATCTGCTTTGGGAGGAAATTTAACAGGGTTTGCTCTTCCTGTAGAATGCAAATTGCAACTGCACGTCTTCTGGGAAATGATTGTCTTCCTTTTTATGGCACAGCATCTGTCCTCTGGTTGTTCTGTGTCTGTAACTATGCCTTCTGCCCCTGGCATTTGAGTTGAAGAGAGCAACTCAAATGCATTCTCTGACAGTTCCCACATGACTGTAGCTAGGATCTTGTTCTTCCTCTCCTTTAGGCCACATTGATAAAGGGTGCAATAGCTTCAGGATCCGAGGATTAGGAGAAGAGCTTTGTGATTGAGCTGGGGTCTGGAGTAGTTGAGGAAGGTGAATGCAATAGTGTGGGAGCCGAGGGGCCAACCCTAAAGCTGGAATCGGGAGGCAGAGAACTTGGGCAGAGAATGCGTCTTTGAAGCGCGTTAGTGTAGGCAACTACTAAGGTAGGTGTCTTAGAAACATTATTTAGTTCTCTTAATATTTTGAACTAGGCACCATTGACTTCACTTTACAGATGGACAGAGTCAGGTTTAGAAACTTTAGGTTACTTGTCTTTGCCATGTATTAAATGGCGAGGCCAAGCAATAGGGAACCTAAGGTGTGAGTTGTGCTGCTGGGTGTTGTCACTGGCAGGAGTCTTGGGTTCTAACAGCCTCCTTCTCCTCTCAGCCCCTGAAGCCTTTTACCTCCCTTGGAAAGCTCCTCCGGGTCATGGGAGCCATTGCCAGAGGCTCTTAGGAGATGAGGAAGATGGGGGGGGGGGAGCATTCTTGCTCCCATTCTAGTTGTGGAGCAGTGTTCCTGATGTTTGCGTTGGAATTCTGGGTATATTTTGCTACAAAATGGATACACAGATAAAGGTGGTTGTTACCCCTCTGGACAAAACTGCCCAATGTCTTGGAATCTGCTATTCAGTCCTCATCCATTAAGTGAATGTTTACTGTGCTTATAGATGCTGTGTACCTTAATGGGCATTAGGGATTTAATATTGAGCCTTATCTTCAATGACCTTACAATTCGACAGATCATAATTTCTCAAAAAAGTGGGATCACTAAGAAAGCTGAGTAGTTACCGTAAAGCCAGCTCATGTTCCAAAGGCTGTACCCAGATGCATCCTCTTTGGTGCATTTGAGATACACTTATGGCTATGCTTCTTAGTAATGCACTTTAGAAATTATTCCAGAATGTGCAGTCAGTCACCTCAGTCTATGGGTAAGTCGTGTCCTGCTCTAATCAAAATATCCCTGGATGGAAAGGCGGGCAAGGAAAATGCTGTCTGCCCTGCTCCTGTAGGCTTTCTAGACCATCATTACCCTCCTCCAATTTTCCTGAACTCCCTGAGTCTGGTGGGAATGGCCCTTCCTACTCTAAGCTTGCACAGCTTCACTTTACGTACTCTTGATCTGCTCTATCTCCAATTCTGCCATCTTCCAAAACACCCATTGTGATCTTCTCTTCTTGTGGGTTAGTGTTTGAACTTTCTCCTTTTGGTATTTGAATCTAAACTCTGCCCTGCAGATTGTAAGCTGGTCTGCTTCCTTGGTGCTCCATATCCTCTGTAGTCTCCAGTGAGGAGCTCTTGCTCCATCCTAGCCCTCAGTCCTCACCCTGCCCCCAGTTGTGTGGTCACTGCCCTAGCAGGTTTCTTTTAGGGGGAGTTTTAGGCAGAACTTGCTTTAACAAATTTTTCTCTTCTCTGGAGCAGTTTTGAAAAAGATAGCTCATTAAAATAGCCCTATTTTATAGGGCTCGAGGGTATAGAATTTCATGGCCCACAAAAGGGAGCATCTTCCTCACCCTCGTACTGTTGACTTCCTTAGTTCTTCTTTGGCCTCAGCCCTTCAGTCTGGAAAGGGCTGGTAACCTGGGGTGGCCTGATGTTTGTAGCCCTTCCAGCTACATGAACTGGCAACTTTATCATGATTGTCTGGCTGTGAAACCACAAACATAGGAGTCATTCTTGACCCCTTCATGAGTCTCACTCCCCCCCAATCTAATTAATACCAATATTTTGAAGGTTCAATTTTTTACACACACATTAATTCCATCCTTTTTTCCCCATTCTCACTGCCTGCACTCTAGACCAAGCCCTGATAACTTCCCACTCCTATACTGTAAGAACTCCTTAACTGCCTTTAGCAGGTGGCGGTTAGTAAGGAAAACAGAAACCACTCCAGATATTTCAAGCAGAAAGGACTTAGGAGATTAGAAACATGTAACTTCGGACACAGAAGTTGGGATAATCAAGGTTGGGAAGAATTGTTGCTGATTTCCAGGAAATCCTGAGCGTCGGAGTTTCAGGGAAACCTGAATGCCATTGAGTTCAGCTGCCTGCCTTGCTGCAGAGGCTGACTTGCAGGAGCTTGCCTGGAAGCCACTGTCCACCTCACATCTGCACACAGCTGCGGCTGCCCCTGGAGAAATATGGTGTGCTGCTTCCGCTTTCCACATCTTGCTCCAGGGACCCTTGTTGGCATACTCTAAGCTAGAACCCTATGGGCAGGGGTGCACAGAACATGTCATTCCCTAGCTTCTCGCCTGTGATGAGAGCCAGGTGTAAGAAAACAGTGGAGCTGGGACTGAGCTGGTAACCAACATCTCACACCCCATATCTACTGTGTATGCCCACCTTCTCCCTCCACCACACCCAGTTCAATCCTGTATTATGATCAGATCAATTATTCTGTCCATGTCATTTCCTTGATGAAAACTCTTTGTTTCCTACTTCCATTAGGTTAAAATAAAAATAAAAACAGGGTTCTTCAGTGGCCCAAAAGACACTATATGTGATTTGGCCCTGGCTGGTGTGGCTTAGTGGATTGAGTGCCAGCCTACAAAGAAAAAGAGTCACCAGTTTGACCCCCAGTCAGGGCACACGCTGGGTTGCAGGCCAGGCCCCCGGTGGGGCGGGGTGTGAGAGTCAACCATATATTGATGATTCTTTCCCTCTCTTTCTCCTGTCCCTTCTCTAAAAATAAATAAATAAAATCTTTTTAAAAAGGACACTATATGTGATTTGGCCCCTGCCAACATCTTCAATGTCACTTCTCATTTCTCTTCCTCTGTTTCTAAGCTCCAACATACCAGCTTGCTTTTATTTATTTGTTTATTTCTTTATTAATATGTTTTGCTTGTTCAGGGCCTTCACGAATGCTGTCCCAACTGATTGGAATGCATTTAGGAAGCTTTCTCTGAGTTCCTAGACTAGGTTTGTCTCCTATCAGCTCCTTTGTACCTTGTAACTCCCTTTCATAACAATTACTGTTTGAAAGACACATATGACTTTTCAGTGTCTGTACATATTCTGCTCAAGTCTGGAAGCCCCTCAGTTATTTACTGCTGTATGCCCAATGCCCAGGACAGTGCTGAACACAGAACAGACACTCAGCTGCTTTTTTAATGACTCCTGGAGGTACTCCACCAAATCCCCTATGAACAGAAGCCTTGTTTCAGGAAAAGCCTTGGGTGACAGACAAGTCATAACCCAGCCACACAGCATTTGAAGGTCCTCATGCCTGATCAAGGTGGGGAACATAATGTTGGCTGACACCCTCCCATCCTGCCACTGGACTTTCACATGTTGGTGCAGCTCTTACGGGCAGGACCACCCTCACTGCGTATTTCCTTCTTGGCCTTACCAGGCATCAGAAAATTAAGAGAGAGCATGAAGGATTGTTAGGTGCTTCTGACATAGCAGGAAACCCAGGAGTCTGGTAGGGTCTTTAGTGAAGTGGTGGGCATTTCTGCTGGCGAGTAGGGCTTGTGCCTCTTGATTGCTGTTGGTCCCGTGCCAGGATGGACGTGCTCTGTGCCCAGAAGGCAGTAAGCTCTGTCAGTGTACTCCCGACAGTCTTGGTAAGTCAGTGTTTCTCATTCGCAGAATTTTACCTCCTTTCACAAGGAGCATGAGCAAAACAGAGAGACTTCAGGGGCTGGAGCTAGTCCAGCTGAATTCCACAGGTGTTCGAGAGACTGTGGGCTGGTGAGGTGACATCCAGGTCACAGCTCTCAGAGGCCAGAGTGGGGGGTAGGGCAGGGTTCGTCATGGCAAGCTGTGTTTGCGGGTCTGCTGGGCTGAGTGGATGACAGGAAGGCGTCCTGGGACAGTGCCAAAGAGCTTGGTTACCAGGAGTGCAGAAAGAACCGAGCACTGCCAGGCATAGGAGTCAAGCCTCAGACCGTGGAACAAAGTAGGAGGGCCAACAGAGTCACTCTATCAGGATGCCAAACTGGTAGGCACAGAGGAGACAAGAAGTGAGGGGTCAGTGCAGACAAAAGAGAGCTGGAGCAAGACATGGGAGGGAGGAACGGGGTCCAGATGACGTGCACCGCAGCGCAGGAATTCCCCTTGGGGTAGTCAGTCACGCTCCTGATGCAGGCGCCTGGCGGCCTCCACTCCCCTCCCCAAAACAACTTTGCATTTACTCCTGGCTCTTATACTTGCAAAACAGAGTTTCCATTTCCCTGATTATGGATTCAGATAGACAGACTGTTGATTTTCCAGATAATTAGGTTGCAAAATAAGACTACCTTTACTAAACACAGCCCCTGAGAGCAAGCCATCAGCAGCCCTGGCCCTGAGTTCACACCTGTTCAACCATCCTGAACTGTCAGCAGTGATCAAGCAGAAAAAATCCTGAGTCTATTGTGATTTTGGATAGAGACACTAATGGTTTTTCTCTCTCCTGTGGTTTTTATTATGTTTGAGAAATTCTACTTCAGACATGCTGAAGGTAATGAAATAACACATTACATATTTCTGTCCTGTTTCATATTATTTCATGTTCCTGCTTATGGTGGCAGAGTGATGTGGGCTGTGGCTTTATTGTCAAGAAGACCTGGGTTCAAATGCTGTTTCCCCCAGACCAGCTGTACAACCTTGGCCAAAGTATTAGTGTGTCAATTTTCTCAAATGAAACGCAGAGGTGGCAGTGCCTGCCTCTGAGCAGTTGTCCAGGTTGGTGACAATCATGGAGAACAATTGCAGCATGGTAGGGTAGGTACCTTTTATTAAATGGTAGCTATTATTTTCCCCATTTGAGCTGCCTGGTCAAAATTATGAGTATCATTGAATAGGATTTGAAAATAACTGATGGATTAAGTAACATATTTTAAGTTCAGGAGGTACACCCATTGCTTTCAATGATCCCTTCCATTGCTAATAGCTGAACAATGATAAAACAGAGGGCTAGGCCTGTGAATGTGACTTTGCACTAACGAGATGTAATTATGCTTCATGCACTGGTTGAAAATGGGCGGTACTGACCACTGCCTTGTGCTTTTAAATCACACACTTAGACAGCTCTTTTGAGAGGTCACACAGCTCCATAATTGTGCATAAATGAGGGGAAATGCTCTCAGCCCACGCTTTGTCTTAAGTTCAATCCTCGTTCAGGTCTTAAGTGAATGACATGGATGAATTAAGTTTCGAACTTTGTTAGCTGGCCATGGGAGATATATTGACTTATTTCTTCTTTATCACCAGCTATTCTAATAATAGCAAGAAGCTCTGCAGCAGTCACTCTGTGCTGTGCTCTGTTTTAGTGTTTTAACTCATTTCATTGCTCAACAACACTTTGACATAGGTACTGTGATGATGCCATTTATAGAAGGAGGAAACTGAGGCACACACTGAAGAACTTGTCCACGTTGCGCAGTGAGGACATGGCTAGGCCAGGACTCCAGCAGGTACGGGACCACAGAGTGAGGGCTCACAATCTCTCACTTTCCTGCTCTCTGCACAACGACCTCGGCAATATCCAGACAGAAGTGGAACATATCTGTCCACCATCGGTGATTTTGTTTAGAGAGCAGAGGGTTCATGGGGCCAGTAGGAATATCTGACATGTTGAGCCCAAGGTTAAGCTTTGTGGCTATTTGCCTGACCGTGAAAGGCAAGTATTGGACCTCTGCAGACCTCAGCATTCTCATTGATGAAGTGAGGACAGTATACACCTGTTGTGAGGGTGGCTAATAATAATATGTCTGATACATAAGAGATGCCCAAGAATATTAGTCCCTACCTTGAATGCTAAATATCTAAAAATATTCAAATATGCAATGATTGGTGGGGTTTTTCCTCCTGGAAAATAAATTCTTGATTTCTTTTAACTTTTCAGCTTTAATAAAAATGCAGTGAAGTTTGATCACTTAGTTGCTAATTGCAGAGCATCTTCTATGTGGAAGACATTTGCAAGATCCGGGCTGTCCAAGTGCTGGAAAGTTTTAAAATCTGTGCTGATGTGATAGCTGCTAGCTACATGTCATTCTCCAGCCCTTGAAATATGGTTAGTTTAACTAAGAGACTAAATGTTTTATTTTATTTTATTTTAACTCATTTAAATGGAAGTTTAAATAACCCCGTGTGTTTAGTGGCCATCCTGTTGCAGAGAGAAACGCTATGCGCTCTCAGTGAGGTCCAGACCCCGGACGACCAACAGGTGCTTCTTCAAGAGGCAGCCAGGATGGTTTCTCCACCTGTTCTTTTCCTAAGGTGTCTCTGATAAGCATTTGTGCAGGGAGAAAAAACTATCAATTATCAAACATAAATTCAAGTAAATAAAAGAATACTATAGCCAATGACCTCCAAGTTTTATGATATTTGACAGATCCATTTAAATTTTACTGGAACCCAAATGACATAACTTATCAACATTTTAAAATACTGATCATGAATTTGCTATGAATATTTTAGTCACTTCCCATAAATAGATAGCAATATAATAATTTTAATACTGCATATATACCATATGTCTGTTAGGTTTGGATACAGGCAGCGGCATGCTGGTAAATGTTTAATGGTCCTCTGGGAAAATGTGTGTGTGCGTGTAGTTTATTATACATTTTCCTATTATACAGGATGTGTAGCAAAGCACACATTTACACATTATGCCTGTAAATCCATATAACCAATTGATTCTCACTGAATACTTTTGATTTTTGCCAAACTCCTTTATTTCTTTTTAGCCTACTTAGCAGTTAATTCACAAGTGTACAAGGCCTGTCCAGGAAGTATCCAGCCATGTACTGTGGAAAAATAGAGACATTTTTCTGAAGAAGATACAAAAACAAGAAGCACTGTACATAGGATAATGACGCTTCAGTGCCCTTCAAAGTAGGCCCCTTGGGACCCCACACAGTTCTCCCAATCACCATCAGCTGCCCTGTCATATGTTCTTGAATCTCATTGACAGTCTGAAATCTCTTTCCTTTCAAAGGTGATTTTAGTTTTGGGAAAAGCCAGAAGTCACAGGGCACCAAGCCTGGGCTGTAGTGGGGCTGAATCACCTGGGTGATTTGATGTTTGGCCAAACAATTCTGCACGAGACGTGATGCATGAGTGGGCATGTTGTTGTGATAAAGCTGCCAGTCACCAGCTGCCCATAACTGTGGCCTTCTGAATCATCCAAATAGCTTCCGTGGAGGAATGTCCAAACTTAATGCAAAATGTGATGCAGATTTGTTGCTTTGCTCACTCAGCCAGTTTGAATTCGATGGCCACACAGTACACACGCTCACTCAACAGTGTCTACTGCCCCCACTGACTAGTTTAATGAAGTCATCATTGTTCATGCATACTCACTGGAGTCCACTCCCCTTGGCTGCCATGTTACATCAATGTCGCACAAACCGTTCTCATTATTTTTACAATGGTTGAACTGTTTCTGGACAGACCTTGTAATTCTGACATGAATGTTGGTTGATATTTTTATGTTAATAAGGTGAAAGTGAAACAATAAAGACATTTGTTAGAACCTCACTCATTCATCAATGATATGAGCAACTTCTTTACTAAATCAGACAATTTTCTGGAAAAAAATTTTCATCAATTTTTTGTGCTATTCACAGTGTAATGACTGCAGACATGACAGACTTTTAAATTCAATCTGTACGATCAATATTTTCTCTCTATCACTTTCTTTGGTCTAAACACTTGACAAAGTAATAAATCAAACACTAACTTGTAGCCATTTGCCAAATTCCATAATGTAAATACTTCCACCACAGCCAATTTCAAGCTACCAATGCAATATCACTGAAAGCAGAGTTGAAAAACTATAACAGACATAACTAAACCTGAAGAGCATGGGTAAGAGTAAAATGAGTATAATAATTAGAAAGTGGTGAGTTTTGGTGATTTATTATTATTGTTCTTAATATAATTTATTTAGTTATAAGTTTATGTAATGTAACTTCTAATAATGGCTAGTCCCAGAATTAGTCCTGTGTTCACCCACAATTTATGGAGAGGCCACCCTGTGCCAGGGCTAAGTGCTAGGGCTGTAAATTTGAGTAAGACCTGTCAATACTTGCACCTTTCAGGATGCGCTCTTCCCCTCATCTGTATCTTCTCATTCTCCCTGTGTGATCTCACCTAGGCTTATGATTTCAATTTCATCTTTATGCTGATGACTCCCAAACTTATGTTTCTAACTCTCTTTCCTGTTGCAAGCTCCAGATTCATAAATCCAACAGCCTATTAGTGACAGCCTATTAATATCTTGCAGTTACCTCAAACTTGACATGGATGTCCCAGGCTGATACTTCTGGACATCCTTCTGCCCTAAATCCACCTACTTTTCCTCTACTCTTCACTGTTCCCAGTCAATGACACTGCCACACACTAGTTGATTGAGCCTCCAATCTAGGACTCATCCCTGGTCCTTCTCTTTCATTACTTTCCATATTCAATCCATCAGCAGATTCTATTTCTTCTATAACAAAATATTTCCTGAGTCTGGACAGTTTCATCACCTTCACTGCCAGGATTTTAGTCAAACCCATTATGTCTCATTGGGACTATGGAGAGACCCCTACTTGGTTTTCCTTGCCTCTATATTCCCTCATGCAGACCTTGCACACAGTGTGAAGAATGAGCACTTAAAAATATAACCCAGCTCATGTCACATTTTTGCTTAGTATCTCTCCAGTGGTTTTTTTTATAATTAGAATGAAGTTTAAATTTCTTCCCATATCCCTGGTAGGCAGAATAATGGGCCCCCAAAGATGTCCATGTCCTAATCCCCAGAACCTGTGAATAAATAGTTCCTTACAGGAACTTTGCAGATGTGACTAAATGAAGGACTTTGAGAGGAAGGGAAGGTCACCCAAGTGAGCCCAATGTTATGACAGGGCTCATAGTGGAAGAAAGAGGTGGAAGAGAATCAGAGGGAGACGTGTCCCTGGGAAGGTCAAGGAGACGTGACATTGCTGGCTTTGAGGATGGAGGGAGGGGGAAAGAACCGAGGAACAAGGGCAGCCTCTAGAACTTGGAAAAGGTCAGGGAGGGATGCTGTCTTGTCAACGTGGTGATTTTAGCCCAGTGAGATTCGTGTCAGACTTCTAACTTATAGAACTGTAAGAAAATACATTTGTGTTTTCAGAGCTACTAAATTTGTAACTTCTTTTTTTTATTGCAGTGATAGGAAATAGTCTACAAGATCCTCCCAGATCTGCTTCCTGTCTGTCTCTATAATCTCATCTCTTGTCACTCTCCCTACTTGTTCACCATGCTCTATCCACATTCACCTTTGTTTTGTCTCTCCAAATTGGGATCCTTTCTTATGGCTTTTGTGCCAGTCATTTCTTTGTCTACAACTTTCTTCCCTTCACATAGCTGGGTATCCATCATTTGGATGTTTGCAGCCTCCTTAAAAAGGCACTATTCCCTAGTAACTTTTTAATCTATGTTTTATTTTCTGAGTAGCTCTTATCAAGATCTGAAATTGTATTAATAATTTCTGTGTTGCCTTTATAGCCCCTTTCCAGACATGTACCAATAAAACGCAAACTTCATGAGGTCAGGGATCTAGTCTATTGTGTTCTCCGAGTAAGTACTCAATGAATATTTGTTGCTAAAGTGAATGAAAGCATGGTGCCCTGAGTCAGGATATGCACAGTCTATGGGAGAGAAGACACATGAAGGGATATTTATAGAATAGTGTAAAGGGTTCATAGGAGGGGTCATGGGCACCTGACCCCTGTAAAAAAATCATGTTGGATAACTTTTGAGAGAAATGACTACTAGGAGGAATCTTGAAGAGAGAGTGGAAAGGCGAATGCCAGGTAAAAAGAAGCACGTGAATTTTCAGGCAGAAGATGCTGAAAGGGCAAGGGCACAAAGGTGTTAAATTGAAAGGGATTATGGGTACTGCATGTGGTTTGGATACCTGGAAGCCTACAGTAACCGGTAAGAAAATGCCTCTTTACAGAGGACTTTGTATGACCTATCAAGAGTTTTTTCATTTGTCGGGGTAGCAGTTAGGCCCCTCAAAGGGTTGTCAGCAGTGTGAGTTTTGCACTATAGAAAATTTGTTCTGATGACACTATTGAGAATAGATTGAAGGGGAGGGCTGCTGGAGCAGGACACCATGGGAGGATGTGGCCATTGTCAAGGTACAAGACCTTAGGGCAGTAACCATGAAGATGAGAAATATTTCAAAGGTAGATCCTATGAGATTGGTGACCAATTTATTGTGTGGAGTGTGGGAGAGAAAGGATTAGGAATGACTCAGGGGATTTTGGCTCGGGTGACTGGGCAGAGAGTGGTACCACAAACTGGAACAGAAAATACAGGAGGATGACGTGAGACAAACTGCACCATGAGATGTTCGAGGTGCCATGGGAGGGGCACATATCTCAGAGGCACTAGAGGAATTGAATCTGAAATTTGGGGAAAAGAAAGATCAAGGCTAGAGATTTAGATCTGGTGGTCAGTGGCACATATGATGTGAAAGGTTGAGCTATTTCCAAAGACAGAGAGATGAAAAGAGAAGTGAATTGAAGAGGGAATCCTGGGGGAACACCAATTTTTACATGTTGGATGGAGGAAGATAAGCCCAAGAATAGGACCAAGAAGGCACAGTCAGAGAGTAAAGAAAGAATCAGAAATACACTCTCAGGGCCAGAAATGTCTGGCTCCTTCATCTGCACCTGCAATCAAGTATTTATTTCAAATATTACCTCTTCCCGGTCCTTTCAAATGGATGTAGTTGCTTTTTATTGAATCTCTATCATACCTTATTTATATCTATTTTATGATGATTGTCACAATGAAACTATTTTTGTGCTCTGGTTTAATAATCTCCCTCCCAGATTGTAATTTTTTTGGAAAGGAGTCTATGATTTACTTAGTTTTCATTTTCAGTGGACTATCTTACCTTCATGACAAATGAATATAATCACTGACTGTAGCAAATATTTTGGAAAGTAACATTTATTTATATTTTAAATTAAACAGTAATCCTTTGAATAAATGTAGGTGATGCCAAACAGCTAAGAAAAATATTTCAAAATGACAGTAGTGTATCATTTGAATACATTTGATCATTATGAGTTCCTATGTAGTCATAATTCAATTATTTATTGAATGTTTACTGTGCTCCAGCTATTCCGTCAAGTGCTTTATACATGATTTCATTTACTCTTCACAATAACCTTGAGGATTGACATTATTATTATTCCCATCTCACAGATGGAGGGTAGGAATCTCAGAGATGTTGAGTAACTTGCCCAAGATCACACAGTGAATGAAGGGCTAAGATTTAAAGCTGAGCAGCTTGCCTCCAGTGCTTACACCTTTCAGATGACATTACAGAAAATCCTGTGCCAAGGCAAGTAGGGTGCAGGAGGGGGGCACTTCAGAGACCTGCAAAAGGATTTCGCTAGTTTAATTGCCCATAATTAGGTATGCATTTTGAATGGTTAAAAATAAACAGTTGACACATTTGCATGTGGAACAAATAGTCGCATTTTTGTGAGGTGCCCTAAAACAAAGACGAATACTAGGATAAGATCAAATCATTAACTAAGAGATTTAGAAAGCAGAAGTTTGCCAGGCCATACAATAACACAAACATCAAACACTGCCCACCCGGATCTAAGGCAGGAACAGGTGAATCTCATGGAGTAAAAGAACAAATCCAGGTTTTACTGCCCAAAGAAGGAAAGCTTTAAGAGATATTGTTATTGTGGCTCTAGCACTTTCTCCTGGTTCTTTACTGTGTAACAAGG
Source organism: Anoura caudifer (assembly GCA_004027475.1). NCBI lineage: Eukaryota > Metazoa > Chordata > Mammalia > Chiroptera > Phyllostomidae > Anoura > Anoura caudifer. The sequence goes on from PVKU01000858.1 coordinate 107,542, forward strand.
TAGCTAACGATCTTTGTTCTTATTGGCTTGTTACAACAGTAACACAGGAGGTATAAATTGTGTCTCTCTCTTAGACTGTGAGCCTCTCAAGAACGGATCTCAGTTTTTCCGTTATTCTGCAGCAAATACAAAACAAGGGCTGGCAATGAATAGGGTGCAACCTGTAGCGATCCCTGCGGTATGAGGCAGGCGTGAGCTCTATGATGGTGGGGGCTTTGCCATTTTTGTTGACCACTGACCTTCAGAACAGACACTGAGCTGGGCAACATATGTTGGAAGAAGGGTTGTATAGACTGGGGCAATTGTCTGACAGGCAAAATGGGTTTTGTGCCAAATCTTTCCATTTCTAAGGTCTATGGTTATATTATTCATAATCTAAATTCCTGTTAAAAATTATGAGTTGGCACTTTCCCACTCTGCCAACACAGTACAAACTCTATTCATTTAAAAGTTTACTTTTCAGATTATTCAATGCAATGATAAATTTGTTAATATTTAATCACTTATTTGGCACGTTACAAGTCTGTTTTTAACTATTTCATTTAATTAAATAATAGAGTAGCTTTAAATGATTATCTTACTATATTATTGGGGGGGAATGAATTCTAATAATGGGAGACACCACCTGTCAAATCCATATTTCGTGAATTGTATTTAGTCTGTCTATTGTGCAGGCTAAGAAAAACTTGGATTGGCATTCTGTCAGACTCTTGTCACATCTACATTTGCGTAATCAGAATACCTCAGACCTCACCGGCCAGAGAGCACTACTGTATTATTCAGGACTCATCCTGCTGCAAATGGCAGAAAGCGAATAGAAATGAGCTGAAGCAGTGAAGGAACCTGCTGGTCTGCACCATCAGTGAGGGATGGGCCAGGGGACAGAACTATGGACTTGAATATCGGACCTCCTTCTCTCCACCTCTCATCTCAAATTCCCTCTGCAAATTAGCCCTGATCCCTCAAGCCAGTTTCTTTCTCAAGGCCAAAACTGAGGTGGTGGTGGTGGTGGTGGTGGTGGTGGTGGTGGTGGTGGTGGTGGTGGACTGCAACTTTAAGGCACATCTTTACCACTTTGTAAACAGAGACAAGGGTCAAGCCTTCCAGTTTCAGTTCAGGAAAGGGCTCTGGCTAGGTCCTCTTGGGGTACTTGATCAATTTTTGTGTCCCAGAACTGGTGAGGAGCTCTGACCCATTAGTCTCGCTAACAGGTCCGCCCCTATGTTTGGGGGTGAGGTGTGATCTGTAGTAAAGGAGGGGGTAAGCATGCGGAGCAGGCAATAAACAGTGGTGTCTGCTACACTTGACATTAGTATTCGTACCCTGATGGCTATGAGCTCCCGCACGGCAGACAGCAGGAAATTCTGTCTTACACAGAGCCCCTGTCCACTAATACTTCCGGGAATCCTCCGGAAGCCTACAAGTATCTAAGCCTTAGTCTTGGCTTTTGCTCTTTACTGGACACTGAACTCCTCACATGAGGCAGGAACGGCACCACCACTGCAGCTTTAGGCTGGGCACTGACAGAGATGCCTTCCCATTCCGTGAGCACAAAACTGGAACACTGCCCCCATGGCCCTCTGCCAAGAGTCTGCAGTTCTCACTCTTGCCACGGGTTCGTTCCTTCTAACTAATGTGTCTCAAAGAGCCGGAAGGTGGAATGCACAACAAGACCCCTCGTGCCCACGAATGCATGGTACAGTTCACAGGCTTGATGCTCAGTAGAGCCGGGACTTTGCAGATCCATGCGTACATGTCACCCACTGGCCACTCAGTACTCTGAACTCTGTTCCTGCCACTGTGTCTGCTGCTGTCATGTCATTTTTGGAGACACTGGTATTTTTGCTGCCTATGGAGCTGGAAGGCAACCTCTCCTGACGTTGGCTAAATTACAATGGTGGTAGCCTGAATTCAGAGAGACACTTGCCACCCCACAAGTAGGAAGTGAGGAGCATGGCTGGTACCTTTCCACCTGCATAACAAAGGCAACTGGTTTTAGCTGTACAGCTTTCCAAAGTATGTCTATAAACTCTCTCTCAGAATACACGGACTCCTTTGGATGCCCTGGAATGCCATGGATTCTGGTGTCACTTCACAGGCAGCTGTGTGATTGTGATGGTATCCTTCATCGTTCTTAGGATGAGTGCTTGGAGCACCCTCAGTTTCACCCTCATCTGATCTCTGTTGGGGCTACTTCAGTTTAAGAGGTATAAGGGACATTTTATGCTGTTAAATTGTACCACCAGGAGTGATTCTTTAATAGCAGTTGATTAGTCACTTGCATGGTTCCTCGAAATGCAGATTCACATTAACTTTTATGTTTACAGGAACCTCACCCTCTCCACACACATTATTAACTTTTTAAACCATGCAGAAAGCGAGTTAAGGCAAATTTACTACTTGTAAGTTTTTTATAACAGTTTTATTGAAATATGACTCATATACCATAAAATCCACTCATTTAAATTGTATATTTAGTTTTTAGTGTATTCACATAGTTGTGCAACCATCACCCTAATTTTAGACCATACTTATCACCCCAGAAAGAAACCCCTTACCCATTATCAGTCACCCCTGCTTCTTCTCCCTCCTTCTGATCAGCTCTAAGCAACCACCCATATACTTTCTGTCTCTTGGATTTACCTGTTAGGGACATTGTATATCAGGGATGTCAAACTCATTTTCACCAGGGATGACATCAGCCTCACGGTTGCCTTCAAAGAACCAAAATAACTTTAGGACTATATAAATATAACTACTCTTTAACTGTTAAGGGGTTGAAATTACATTTGACCCTTAGAAGGCAACTGTGAGGCTAATGTGGCTCCCAGTGAAAATGAGTTTGACACCCTTGTCTTATATAAATGGAATCATACAAGATGTTGTCCTTTGTGTCTGGCTTCTTTCACTTAATGTAATATTTTCCAAGTTCATCCATTTTCTAATATATATCAGCACTACTTTCTCTTTATTGCTGAATAATATCCCATTGTGTGGATATACCACATTTCATTTACCTGTTCATTAGGTGAGGGACATTTGGGATATTGCCACTTTTGTCCATTGTAATAATGCATGGTGAACATTCACATACAAGTTTTTGTTTAGACAAATGCTTTCAGCTCTCTTGGGTACATACCTAGAGGTGAATTGCTGGCTCAAACAGTCACTGCCAGACTGCTTTCCAAAGTGGCTGCACCATTTTGCATTCCCACCGAGTGTGTGAGGGTTCCAGTTTCCCCACATTGTAAGGGCTGTTTTAACAGAAAACATGATAGATGTTAAAATGAGGCATATGAAATCATGATCTCTCTTTATTTACTGGCAATAGCTCAATAAACTTTACAATTTTGTCTTTTTTATTGTTGCTCAAGTGCAGTTGTCTACATTTCCCTCCACCTCTCCCCTACCCCACCCATTCCCACCCCCACCCCCTACTTTTAAGACTTGTCTGATTCAAACTAAAATATAACGTTGAAAATGCACACTTTTAATCATGAACATGCAGTGTAAGTAATATACAAGAGTAAAACCTCAAAGTGCAGAGCAAGTTTATGCCACAAGTTTTAAAAAGTGACTGATAGCAAGGATTAATGTACTGGAACAAAGATTTCAGGTTGGTTGGGAACTCTTTTTCCCAAGATGCTCTTCAACACATAAGTAAATTAGTAAATGCAACTGGTTAGGTAAGGATAGGGGTGTTGCTTAGTTCCACTTTCTGGAAATATCCATATCTGACCCTTAGCTCAAGCCAATACATTCTGTAACATATATTTAAAAAGCATTCACACCTCTGTCTTTGCACTGATAGAATCATCTTTTTAGAAACATTATATATAAGACAACTTTTTGGAACTTTAGAATATATATTTTGTGAAGTAAACACTTCATTTTATAAAATAGAACTGGCTAAGGGATTATAGATAATTGGTACAATTATTCTGTAGCTTATAATTCTGTTATGTGAATTTCTGTCAAGGAAGGGGGCTTACAGATCTCATCGGTGGATAACAACCCGTAAATTAACACAGAGCACTTGAGGATCTCCCTGGGCGGGCCCTAGCTACTTTCCTGTTTTCCTACTAATCTTCTTGTTATTCACCCAAGTGTCAGGTTATCTCTGTGGCTTTTTGTGTCTCAGCCTTACCTTGAGGCTATTTTATGTCACCTGGCTTCTTCCCCAGATTCTAATTAGGTGGAATGGCTAGGTTCAGCTACTGGGGGTGAATAAAGGAAGATGCTGCCCAGTCTGTATTTATCTTCTCAGCACTGATGGGGAAGAGAGCCTAAAACCAATCTGACTAGAATCGAGGCAGTGAAACTGTCCCGTTGAATGCTTTAGAACTGACTTTGTGAGAGAAACATGAACATTGTGGGCTTGTGTGATGATGAAGAATGGAGTGGACATAAGGGAACAATTCAAGAGTTGCAGCAAGCTATAGTGCTCCCACTTAAGGTTTTACAATTTTGACACCTTGCAGTCTATTATATTTAAACTCAATTTCACTTTATTTCAAGCATGGTTTTCTAAAACTATGTCTACATGAAGTGAAAGCATGAACTTGAAAGACTGTAACTTGGTGAATTTTTTTCTTACAAAAGCTTACTTTATCACCATGAGATTCTCTGAGTTGTGCTCTAATGTGACATTTCCATTTACAAATATGTCTTGAAAATAAATGAAGATTTTACAGGAATCACAGAGGTCAAAATGCTGTATCCACCCAATTATTACTGGCTAATCTTAGTGAAATGAACATTCTTTTTAAAAAATATTTTATTTATTTATTTATTTTTAGAGAGAGGGGAAGAAAGGGATACAGAGAGAGACAGAGACACTGATGTGCAAGAGATACATCAATCAGTTGCCTCTCACACACACCCCCGGCTGGGGACCTGGCCCACAAACCCAGGCAAGTGCCCTGACTGGGAATTGAACTAGCAACCTTTCTATTAGTAGCTTGTCCCTCAATCCACTGAGCCACACCAGGGTGCAATGACTATTTTTATCTGTGTTGTTACACACTAAGACCTGTCAGGTGACCCATACAAATTCCTCAATTTTTTAAATCACAAATTATCTTATTTCCCATCAAGCATTGCCTCTGTTTAAAGTTTGCAATTAGAAAAACTTAAAACCATCTGGAATTTTAAAATAATGGTATATTTTTCTTCTGGAACATTTATCTAATGTGGAGAAGTACTTCTTACATAAATTGATGAGTATAGATAGGGCTTACTTCCTTCACATCATGTGTAAATACTATTTTTAAATTGATTATAGGTGTGATGTAGTTTATACATTCCACCTGAAAAAGGATTATGTCTATGTGCTTGTGTTGTTATATTTGTAAACATTCAATAAAAGTTTACTTATTCATAATTCTCATGATTGGAAACCCTAATGCTTTGTATTTTTTATATGTTTACCATATGATTCAGAGTTACTATGATTATAGGGTTTATTTTTTAAATCATCAAAGAAAGATCAAACTTGTCCTTGATGATATCAATATTTAACTCATTTTAATTTAATGTGAAACTAGGCTTCAGAGAAGCCAAACAGGAGAGTTGAAACCTAGCTTCCCCTTTTCTTAGTTCTGACTTTGAGAAAATTAACCTCTTTTTGTCTCATTTTTTCATATCTCTCTTTTATTCCTAATCACATATAGCTCACAAGTTTCTCATAAGAATTAAACAAGCCAATAAATCAACATCTATCACATAATTTGTATTTATGACCTGTTGCTTGTTGTTATTGTCAATAACACCATTGACAATAATAATAATACTTTTAAAATATTATTCTGTTTGGGGCATATGTTGTACTCTTTATTAGCCAAATAATGTGATACCCCATTACTCAGTTACTATACCTTCCATTATGCAGATTATCTATGTCACTACAGGTGCATGACCACACATACACACACACACAAATGACCATATATACTGTTACCTGAAGTGTTTTTTTTCTTCCTTTTACCTCAGATCCAACGAGAACAATGGTTGGAGTTCTCACTCATTTTCTCCAGCTTTTCCAAGGAATGCATTATGAGGGAGTCATCACAGATATGTACATGAAATTTTTAAGGAGAGGCTCTGGGAGCTTAAATTCCCCATATTTGGCTATATATTCTCAGTCAGTACTTTCACCCATCTTCTCAAATGTAGGAAGAAACACGGGCACATAACTATGCTATATGGCGGACTGTCTCGGACTTGAAGACAATTCCAGCAGACTGAACACCATTTTAACCTAGGGCACCCGTGGTTTACAGCTCCCTCTTGATTGTGTCGGGAAGGGCTCAAGGCCAAGCTGGCATTAAGTATAAGAAAGAAATCACTTTGGAGAGAGCAGAGAGTGGATTTGACTCTGGGGCAGCACAGGGATGCTCGGTTTCGCCTGTCCAACTCACAACACCTCACATGTCATACAAAGCCCTGAAGCCACATCATGCACCTAAATATTTTCATGCTGAACATGTTTCAGTGAAAGCTTCTGATAACGCCTGTGACACCTTCACAAATATGGCTCCCTCCCATAGACGCTGAGGTCTACGAACCAGTTCTAGTTTTACATCTACATGCTATTAAACTGGTTTAATTATTATTTTTCACTTAAGCTAATGATTTTATTTTCCCAGGAATGGCCAAGTTATTTCTTTGTCCTGTATGTATAGTTCAAATATGCTTTGAAAAGAGCTTGTTTACAAGTGTCCTTTTTAAAAAGGAATATCAAGTGAAAAGTTACATTTTTCCTTTTAGGGAAAAACCTTGTAAATTTTTAATTTGAGGAGTCATCTGCATCATTACAATCCACTTGCTAAAAAATGTGTTCAGGGAGACCCTTGACACCCCAGAGCTGAGAACACTTTGTAATAAACAAGCAAAAAGCCCCAGTCTTGTGAGGGCTAGTGGATTTTGGAAGGAGGCATAAGGCTTTTGTGTTTTTAGACCCTTCTTAAAACCTGGAAAGAGACAGTCATCATTGGGATTTGTGATATATTCTGTATGAGAATAATTTTGCCTCTGGGAAAGTCAGAGCCAGGCCAAAATCACTCCTGGGATTTTGAAGTCTGAAGTCACTTGTTTGCCTCTGCTCCCTAGAGAACTCAGGAATGCTATTCATCGGCCAGTGTGAACAGTGGTTGAGCAATGATTTGCTGTAACAATTATTTCCAGAACTTTTTAAGATACAGAAATTCTTCTGCATTGCTTTTTAGGCACTTGGAAGACAAATCTTGGTGGGGTTTTCAGGTGCGACTGAAAAATAAAGGGGCCAATATTTTAGAAATCCCCATGACTATTCCTTCAGAGAACTCTTAAATATTCTGCTAGTCTTTTGAACAGGTTTTTTGTTTGTTTCTTTTTCTTTCTTTTTTTAAAAATAATCATGCTATCATGACAGCATGAGATCAGCTTTTGTTAAAACACCCAAGCAAAACCATTAAACATTACTAAATCCTCTTGGAGGCGTAGAAGTGAGCAATGAGAGAAAGGGAAGGGAGATAAGAGTTTATTCTGGGGTGTTTAGATTAATACTGGCATTATTTTCCTACTTAGATTTCTTCTACACCATGAAAAAAATAGCCATATACATTGTGTTAATTTCTCTCTTGCTGCTACCCAGCATGATTGCTTCTTAAAATCCTCAATGAGGTCTTGAAATTTCTATTCAGAGGCATTTTTTTTCATATAAACTTCCACTATTGCAATTAAAAAAATGTTTATTCATTCAGCTTATATTTAAGTAGTGAGTGTCAGTCAATGTTCTCAGGAAGTTCTCAGGGTGCATCAGTGAGAGGACAAAGTCCCTGCCCTCATGGACCTGGCAGTTAGCTCACAGAACATTTAACTTCTCTATGCTGGACAGAGCCCAACCTTCAGCATGTTTAAAGGGTCCCAGTGGTCCATGGAGAGTCTATGACACATTGTTCATAGCATGGCTGCAACTTCACTGACACACTATACCTAAATATGCAGAAAATAAAGACTTAAAAATTTTTTGTCTGTATGTGATCTAATCCTCCTTATGTGCCTCTGCCTGATAGAAAATGAAAACAAAACAGCTAGATTTTTTTCCTCATCTAATGCAAACAGAGATTTAACCAATGCTTTTGGCTAATGCTTAGTCTCTAGGTTAAAAGAAAGGGAGAGGAAGAGGCGGTGCATCAGACAATACTTCTGAATGTAAGAAGACTAATCCTTAACATTTTGTGCTATCCATAACTCAATGATACACACAACACACTTTTAAATCTAACATGCATTATCATTAATTTTTTCTTTTTTATTGAATTTATTGGGGTGACATTGCTTAATAAAATTATATAGGTTTCAGGTGTATGATTCTGCAATACATTGTTTGTGTATTGTATTGTGTGTTCACCATCCCAAGTCAAGTCTCCTTCTATCCCCATTCACCCCCGCACCCATTATTCTGCATTATCAACATTTCCCCCATCACTTTCTTAAGTCTAGACAATTAAGAAAACAATAAACCAAGCCCTGACTTACAATACCATTTACAATTTCCGTGGTGTAAATACTCTCACTGTAGCTAATTTCCAGCTACCACTGAGATGTCACCGAAGCTACAAAAGATGTGCAACAGGTCATCATTGTGTCATAATGGTACAGCGATGCAGATACACCAAACGGATACATCATCACAAATGACTTCAGGATCGTAGATACTAGTAAACATGTAGTAAAAGTAAAACAATTAGGAAGTAACGAGTTTTGAGAATGTATTGCCTTTGTTTTTAACATAATTTATTTTATTATAAATTTATATAATTTAACTTTTAATGGTATGTTTAATAGCCATCTTGGAAAGTTTCTAAAAATAGAAGTATTGACTCTCACAAGTCACTATGTCAGGCTAAAACAATCATAGTAATCATAAATCATCCCTTTAATTCCCTTATCACTCTCCTGCAATCCAGAGGCAAATCATGTTGACTCTACTGTTAAAATACACCTTGAATTGCTCACTTCTCTACCACCATCAGAGTTTTCATCATCATCTCCCACCCATATTCCTGCAAAAGCCTCTTAGTGGTTCTGTCTCCACATATTTTAAAAATGTGCATCACATCATAGCACTTCCCATCTTAAGCTCCTCCTCATCTTCCAATTGTCCTTAGAAGAAAACCGAAGCTCTTAGCCTATCCGATAAAACCCTATGTGATTTGGCTACAGCCTCCCTGGCAACTTCATCTTGCCACTGTTGCATTCAACCACTACATTCCAGCCACACTGGCCTTTCTTTTTCAAAAACACACCTACTTTATAGCAATCGCAGGGCCTTGGCACTTGTTCTGTCTGCCGAGAATGCTCTTCCCTCACAATATTTCAGCTGGCTCATTCTTTATCAGATTCCAGTGAAATGTCATATCTGTGATGGTTAATTTTACGTGTCAATTTGACCGGGCTATGAGATGCCCAGAAATCTGGTTAAACATGATTTCTGGGTGTGTTTGTGAGGGTGTTTCTGGAAGAGATTAGCATTTGAATTGGTTGACTGAGTAAAGCAAACTGCCCTCCCTAGTATAGATGGCCGTCATCCAGTCTCTTGAGGATCTGAATGAACTAAAAGGCAAAGAAGGTGAATTCACTCTGCCAGGTTGTTGGAGCTGGAACATAGGTCTTCTGCCTTTGGTGCTCCTGGTTCTCAGGCCTTCAGACTTGGACTGGAATCTTCCCCATCAGCTCTCTGGCTCTCGGGCCTTGAGCCACATCACTGGCTTTCCTGGTGTCCAGTTCACACGTGGCACATGGTAGGACTTCTCAGCCTCTGTGATGTATGCACCAACACTTCATAATAATCTCTCTCTCTCTGTCTCACACACGCATATATGTATGCATGTAGATATACATCTCCTATATGTTCTCTTCTTTGGAGAACTCTAATTAAATATCCTAGGAGAGGTCTGCCCTGACTTTTTTTTAAATCTAAACTGGCCCTCACTCCTGTATCACTGCTCTCTTTCACATTTCTTATTCCCATGAATTCAGGCAAGTTACTGAGCCTCTTCATGCCTCAATTTTATAATTCATTAAATGGAAGTAACTATAATGCTTCCCTCATAGGGTTGTGAAGACCGAATGAGTTACTATATGTAAAACCACTTTGAACATTACCTGAATCACATTACCCATTGTATAAGTTTAGCTGCTGATAGTGTCATAGTTACTATTGTTAATGAAGTAATTCAAAGTACCTATTACTGCCTAAAGGTATTTTGCGGATTTATTTGTATGTTTATTTACTGTCTTCGCCACTGGAGAACAGTGACCTTGAATGACTTAGGTATTGCTGCATTCTGTCACCTAGAATAGGGCCTGGCACACACTATGTACTTAGATATTTCTTCAATGGCTATGTGTATAAATGAATAAACACAAGAACTGGTGGTGATACCATTCTGAGCTTTGGTTTATTTTTAGAAAAAAATTATCAAAAAGGCTTATAGATCAGCATTAATGAAAAGGCACAACCTTATCTGTATGTGGTAGAATTCCTTGACCTCTGCCCCATATCAGCAAGGGCATCTATGAATTCTATGGATACTGATGCTTCATGAGAGCCAGGTAGCTGACGCCCTGGTGGTCTCAATGATCACTATATGGCTAAACTCAGCTTTTATAGTAAAGTTTAAGTAGTGAGAACTAGTAGTTCGCACCCGTAGTAACGAATGAGCCCAGACACAGAACTAGGAGCTTGGAATTCCTGAAGCCTGGTGCTCGGGGGCTCAGTGACTCAGGAGACTTGGCTCTGCAACGGCCGTCTTTTGTGGAAGAGCTTGGAGTAGCCTCAGGATGGTTTCCAACATTTGCTTTTTTAGTGGTTGTGTTTAGAGCAGATACATAATCTAGGGCAAAACCTTATCTTGAGGGGACCTATCTTGACCTTGAGCAGGTGCTCAAGGAGGCAGTTTAGAAAGGTCCATCTCTGTATTTTTTGTTTTTACTTAGATCCCTGGTATGCCAAAAGATGGCAAGGTTCATGAAGATTTCTGCAACTCATGCCCTGTTGATCTGGAAAACCAAGTTTCTTCACTCTGCTGTGAGCTTTTTGAGGTTAGACTATGTGTCTTCCTTATCTGTGCACATTAAGTACCTATCACTGATACCTACCACTGAATAATAATAACCTGTGGGTGAAAGACACGATTCCCATGTTCTGAACACTCCATATGGCAACTGAAATCCCTGAAAGCAGGGCCTTGGTGAAGCTCTATGAAGTTCTAGGGGTTAGAAATTCTGAATAATCCCTCTCCCCCTTTTCACCAATTCCTTTTAAGGAAGCACTGAGCAAGGGAAAGCAGGTTCTGGAATCAGACAGGTCCTGGCATGGGTTAAATGACTAGTTAAACAAACTTGAGGAAGTTATTTAAACTCTCTGAGTTTTCTAATCTGTAAAATGGAAATAAAAATGGTACCTATGAAGACTAACTAAGATGGAGTATGTAAATATTTTAGACCAGACTGTGGTATCTACTATGTGTTCAATTACTGGAATCTGTTAATAGGAATTGTGTGGAGAGGGTTTTTTTGTTGTTGTTTTTTTGTTTTTGCTTCTTGTTTGCATGTTATCAAGAAGCATGCTGAGAGATGGAATATGTCTAAAGCAGAATAGAAGTAGGTCCAATAACAGGGCCATGGAAGATCCAGAGCCAGAGTCGTGTGAGGAAGAAGAGGGGTTTGGGCCTGAAGGTTGGGGTGCTGTGATGGTGGATGGGTAGTGAGGAAGTGGGGCATGACAGAATAACGACAGAGAAAATAGTCAATGGGACCCAGAATAGATCAGTTTTCATAGACAGGAAATTTTACTGGGTTATATCTGGATCTCTGTCAAACTACTGGAGAGTCTTTGTTCTTTACTGAATATTTACTTATTAGAAAATCAAACCCATGTTCTATGACCATTGAATGAGGAGAAGCTGGCAGCTGGCTGATTTTAAACTGACTAATGCATTCATCCTATAAAGCAAGGCCACTGGGGAAACATGTATTTCTTCTTCTATTGTGTAGATCAAATAATAGAGAGTGAATTGTGAGTTAAAGTTACTGGTGCAGACTGATCAGAAAAAGGTGAATCAGTAGGTAAGGGGGTGAAATTTGAAGGGAAAACCATTGTGAACACAGAAGAGAGGGCCACAGGGGAAGGGGATGGGAGCAGGCATCTGAAGTAGAAGGGGGATGGTATTACGTTGAAGGAGGGCAGAGGAAAAAATGAGCGATAAGTAAGCCTTCAACAACACAAAAATAACCTTAGCTGTATACTTAAATGGTTATGCATACAACTGTAAGGCCTCAAAAGGAATAAAAATCTTAACATTTAAGAAAATGTCCTTTGGCGTAGTAATAGACCAATGCTCCTTGAAAGGTTTTGTAATGCATGTGTAGGCGAGAGAGTAATTTGGCAGAAAGGAGAAGAGTTAATCTGAAAGAGGAAATTCGAGGTTAGAAGAACATTAAGGCAAATCATTCACAATGAACGTAAGGGAAAGAGCACGATTTAATAATAAATCAGGGGGACAAATAACAGAGGTAACGTCAGTGACCATGTATGTCACATGAAGCCTATGGTGCCGCTCTGTGTAAGTGTATCATCACATTGATTGTCACAACCTGTAAGTTAGCCCCATTCACCAGGCAGGGGGGTGACTCGGTGGTGGTGAGAGAGCTGGGAGATAGGGGGTCTGAGTTTTGTATTTGGGCTCTTGGAGATAAAAGCTCATACACTTTGACATTCAGCTGGAATCCCTAGAGGGAGGGGGGAAAATGATGGAGACAGGGAAGGGAGTGGGAAGGAAAGGTACAAAGAATTTTATGTTAAAGAATCTCAGAATAAAATAAAGCCCAGCAAAAAATAAAAAGAAGAAAAAAGCATCTGTGAAAGAGTAAGGGAATTAATACTCACTGATCACCCTGAATGACTCAGGTCCACATAAACAATCTTTCATTCCACAAGAGCCTGTTAAAATAGACATGATTTTCATTTACACAGATGAAGAGATAGAAATGCAGACAAGTCACCCGTTAACCACTTAGTTCATAAATACCAGGGCCAGGCTCAGAATGGCCCTTCAGCAGCAAGCATTAGAAAGCCCACAGTATTTCCATTCAAACAGCTGCTTGGGAAAGGAAGTGCTAAGACTGGGTGTGAGAGAGCAGAAATGGCATCTCCTTCGAATGGTGGGGTAAAAATGCAAATACAGCATGACTAGAAAGACAAAAAAAGGAAATGAGAAAGGGAGGACCACAAGGTGATAATTAGGCCCACACCACACCACCTGCTCTTACTTTGACCAAAAGGGTCTTCAAGGCTCTGAGTGAAAAACAAATGTAGCAGCTCAGAAAGGCCAAGAGAGACATTTCTATCAGTCATCACATGGAGTGGTCAGTGATGTTGAAGAAACCCCCAAAAAGTGACAAGAAAAAGATTCCAGACAATTGACATACTGCTGATTGCAACAGATGTTTCATAGGAAACAAAAATTTTCAAAAGGAAAGAATACAGAGAGGAGGTGAGGAAGACACACTCTCTAAAGTTGCTTGGCAGGAAATATGGTTACTGTAAGAGACATAGTTAGGTATGAAAAACAACCCTGTGAAGCTTGAAGAGTAGGTTATGTTACCACCATGTTCTATACAAGAAACTAAGGCCCATGGAATCTGAGGACTTACCCACCACCAGCACCTGAGTTTTAGAATCTAAGTGTCTGTCTCTAAATCTGGCATGCTCAATACTGTACTGTTTTCCGTTTGAAGAAATACATTTCTAATGGTGGATTTGAGGCGTCAGATAACAGGAATAATATTTTTGAGTAGGGATTTTTACCTTGTGCTGTACATGTAGCTCTTTTTAAACATCCTTTAGTTTTTAACAAGAACAACTCTATTTTTCAGATGAAAATACATTCCGCTCACTCTTATTAGCGCTGTTTATAGTTATGTAGTGTTTTCCAGGTGAAGATTCATTTAGAACTTTCACTTTGCATTGGCTAATAATTAACATGGTGGCTGCTGACTTCACAAAGGGATTGTGACTTTTACTGCATATCCTTTTCTTTGCAATTGTCCAGGATACAGTGATTCTCTGGAAAGCGGTTCTTTGATGGCCAGTTCAGTGTCATTCAGAGAAGTAAGCTGCCTGCTGAGAAATATATGCTCACTCCCAGACTCGAGTCTTTGTTTCACTCTTAAGCCTGTCTAAGTAAAACTCAGTGAATTATCTTTGGCCTATTTAGAATAGAATCAACTCGTTTAAGCCCATGAAAATTCACATTGGACATACTCATGATTATCAAAATCCACATTGGGTATACTCATGATTTTCAGTGGTATGTTGACACTCTTGAGCTGTTTAGATTACTAGTTTTGCTTCTTCTGTAATGAAATGTGGGAGAATGTCACCCCCTCTTTACCTACCCTCCTTCTATACAATAATGAATAGAAGTCACTAGAAATCATGGTCAAAGTGACTTTGAAATTTACTGTTGAATATTTCTAGACCCTCATGGCTATATTTTCTACCCCTGCTTCATTCCACTGGGATAACAGAAATATTCCACAATTATCAGGATTAATTGGCTTGGTAGCAGTGTAGCAACCCAAAATCAAGGGCCAATACTCAATTCCTTGACCACTATTCAGGCTCTTCATGAAGAAATCAGCTGTTTCCTGAGTCCAGATGGGTGGTCTCTCTCTCTCTCTCTCTGCTCTGCTCTGCTCTCTCTCTAACACATTTCATTCAAGATTCAAAGTATTTTTACAAGAAAGTCTTAGGAATCCCATGATTTACCCTCCCACCTGTGATAAAGTCATCTTAAAGGAGTAGTTACTTTATCTTTTTTCTTTTCTTAAAATCTCAAATCCAAGGAAGAATAAGTTTTTTGTTTTAGAAGGTAGAAAATATATTTGTTTAAGACAATAAGACACATGTAGGATATTAATTAGTGCAGAGAAAATCTCTGGGATCTTGGATGCTAACCGCTACTCATCATTCAGCTCTTCCCCACTGCTGTCCTCCCTTCCCCCCTCCCTCCCTTCCTTTCTATTTCTCTCTTTCTCTCCCCCTGTCTCTTTCTTCCTCCCCTCCCTTCTCCCTTTCTCTCTTCCATCCTCTCTTCCTATCTGTCTTCTTTTCTTTTTTAATTCTTCTGTATTTGCACATCCTTACCTACTTCCTGCTCTGGGCCATCTCTTCCCCAGGACATGGCCATGTGGAAGCAGACAGGTAACCTTCCTGGCCATGTATGGTATCCGCAGACAATGATCAGCTGGTCAGTACGGAGAAGGTTTAATAGCTTGGTTGTGGCACCTTCAGGCTCTGAGTGACAGGGTTTTCTTATCCACTGCATCACAGGATTGTCTCTGACTATATTTATTGACTCTGAAAGGCTCTGGTTATTCTTTTCATAATCAGAAAGGCAGATGAAGGTCCCAGTGGAGGGAGGCTGAAAGGAGGGTCACCGCACAAGCAGAGTTCAGAAGCCCCAGCAGACAGGGCTGCGCCCATCACAGACCAACAAGGCTCCACGTCATTTTTTATGTCTAAGACTCTCTGATTTACCCATTGCCACATAGTGGCCCCTGTAAACCCAAGTGTTACGAGTCCCAGTTGAATGCTGTTGATTGTACTCATACCATGGACATGACATTGACACCTCTCCTGCTGGTATAGTCCATAGTGTGGTCAAGCTCAGAGGCGCAGGGAGAGATATCTGAGGTCAGGACATCTTCCATCCAAGGGACAAGACCAAGGCTAGCCTGCCAGAACCTAGGTTGGGCCATGGTCTCCTTTGCTCTATTGTCTTTAATTAAGACTCTTCCTAGATACAACAGCCATGTGACCAGCTCTAGGGCTAGGAAAGCCAGAGGCTGCTTTCACTCAGCCCTGGTCGTACTGGGTGGGGAGGGGAGAGGGGGTGGTGCTGGCTGGAGTGGGGAACCAGCCCACGGGGTGTGATAAACAGATGGATGCAAGATACTGGGGCTGAAAGTTCCACCCCTGCTGGATTTGGGGCAAGGTCTTTAGGGCAGCAGAGGCCCCGCAGTTAACTCTCGGTCCAAAGAATAAACTGAGTCATTCGGGCAGACGTTTTGCTAATACCCTAGAAATAATGGCTAGTAAAACTGAGAAAGCTGGGATAGGCAAGGCAGAAACCTAGGCAACACGACCAGAATAGAGACAGGACACCAGGGGAAGATGGGGGCAGGCATTGTTTCTCGGCAGCCTGTCTGGAGAGATGGGTGGGTGTGTGCACTCAGGGAGGGATCTCATGGCAGGTCAAGCAGCACAGAGCGTAACGCCTAGCGGAGCCGCTTTTGATTTTGTCTTTCCGGGTAACTACAGGAACTATCCCAGGGTGGCCCAGGCTTCAAGAAGCAGGGTTCCTTCTGTACCCATTCATGAAGCTGATCAAGCCCACAGACACAGAAGGGCTGAATAGGTGGATGTCAGAATAGGAATAGATGTGGTTTTTCAATATGCTTGTCCGGAGGACAGAACCCCAGATGGAGGCAGAATTTACAAAGAGACAGATGTTGACTGAATGAGAAAAACCTATTTTCTAACCTTCCAGCAGCAACAAGCGCTTCCTGAGTGGTGTTCTCAGCAATTACACAGGGCCTGGGATGCAGCACCCTCTCACTGGACAGACTGCACTTGATGGGGATCCCTTGCTGGAGAAGGGATCCCCTCTGACAGGCTCTGGGCAGTGAAGGGATTGGCTTTCACACCTGTCGCCTGATGAGCACCTGTAGACGATTCTGCAGATCTGAGTGAACCTTTTCCCTGCAGCAAGATCCTTTTCCCTCGACTGCAGGGCTGGGAAATCTATCTCAGTCCCGAGGCCTGGGGCGCAGAAAGGGAGGGAAGTGAAACCAGACCTGCCTGGGGGGTGGAGCAGCCACTGTGCTGGATTGATCTTGGGGCTGCAGAGGATACGTGGAATTCCAATCTGAAAGAGAGAACCCAAGAGTATAATGTATGTCTTGGACAGTCCATGATATTCAATATTTGATCAAGATAAAGAAAAACAGAACAATGCCCTTGTGTACAAATGGACACTTGTTTTATATTCCTCATTTAGCCCTGCCCCCAAAGGGGCTTTTATTTTCAGATAAGCTGCCAGTTTACTTTTCAAGTCAAGGTTGCGTTGTTTGCGGACCCAAGTAATCACTGCAATCTAAACACACACACACCATCGGCGTGTTATGTTGTAAGAGAAATCATTCTGCTACTCAACAGTAACTGCCAGAGCAAACTCGTCTTTGCAGCCAATGCTGTCAGTCATTTTGAGAAATGCAAGCAGAAGCATTGACTATAACCAATACAAATATAGTGGTTTACTTTGTTTCCTTGATGAAAGAGGCAATGTGCGATTTTTTTTTTTTTTCCTTTATGGGTACAACTTGTCTGAGGCAGCTTGTCAACCACTTTTCTTTCTTTTTATAACCTGCTATCCACCCTGGTTCCCCCTCACTGACCCCCTTCACTGCCTCTGCTCTGGCCAGAGCCACTGTCAGCTCTCATCCTGTAAGAGCCTCATGAAGGACCTCTGCTTCTGCTCTCTCCTTCAGCCTGTTCCCAACACACCAGTGGGCATGAGCATTTTAGAATAAAAGTCATATCCTGTCACTCCTTTGCCTAAACCCTTGCATGGCTCCCAATCCACTCACAGCACAATTCCAAGTGTTGACCAAGGCCTGCATAGCCCTTCACGATATGTCCGCCCTCTCCCCCAGCCTTACGTGCAGCCTCCTCCCCTGCTTCCCTCCCCTTACTCCCTTGTAGCCTCTGGCCTCCTTGCTGTTCCTTGAACCCATCAAGTGCCTTCTGTGGGGCTTTTGCTTTAGCTCTTGTCCTCTTGTTTTGGCTTGGAGCAGTGCTCCCCCACGACAACCTCTGGGCTCACGCTCTCTCTCTCCTGCAAGTCTTTGCTCCAATCTTCGCTCTCGGTGAGGCCTGCCCTGAGCCCTCTAATTCTGCGATTTAGCACCCACCCATGCATGCCCAATCCTCCTTAGTCAGCTCCACTTCATCTTTCTTTCTCATTATCACT
This sequence comes from Anoura caudifer, assembly GCA_004027475.1. Lineage (NCBI taxonomy): Eukaryota > Metazoa > Chordata > Mammalia > Chiroptera > Phyllostomidae > Anoura > Anoura caudifer. The sequence goes on from PVKU01000858.1 coordinate 125,625, forward strand.
TCTTAACATACTCCATGATTTATTTATTATATGTATTATTTATTGCTGGTGTCTCTCTAATTGCGTGTAATTTATGGGAATCTCTATTTTGTTCAAGCACCTAGAAATGTTTGGCATGTAGTAAGCACCCAGTACATAATGTTGATGAATGTGCTGGGTGCTTACTACATAAGTGGACAAATGTGTGTTTTCAGTGCCTACTAGTTTATCCAAACCTTTGTCATCCTGTTGTGTAACAAATCACTGGCCAGTCCTTTTGGTCGTTACCTCATTTGCTCCTTGGAGACCTGTTATCTCATTTGATCATCTTGTATGCAAATGATATCAAATGCTCCTTTTTGTTTCGTTTTAACCTCAGAAAGATCATTTCCATAGTCATCCATGTAGTTGTGCTTTCTTTTCATAATTCATTCCATGCAGTGAGGCTTCGAGAGAGCCTCTCAGCCATGTCCTGCTCTGGGCAAGTGATAATCCGAAGTGTTCTCATGAATTTGCCATTCTCATCCTCAGGTGACTGTTGCAGCCTGTTCTTCCTGCTGTTAAACTTGTGACCCTCTTGCTTTATGTTAAGCCCCTACTTATTTTGTTAATTTTTATTTTATTTATCTTATTTATTCTCACTAGACACAGATAACTAGTTTCTTTCCCAAATGTTCAAAAGTCTATATTCTCAGCATTTTGGCCTAAAAATGAAACAGCCTCCCAACATCATTAATTTTTATCCAGAGAATATAATTTTTTCTGAAGTGTGCCACAACAACTTACTGAATGCAACAGTTTGCTAAAGCTCAAATTTAAGCCATATGCAAAAATTGCCTTTATGAGGAAACCACAGAATTTGATTTGAAAGAATTTTTCTTGGTTTGAACAGTAAAATGTTCATAGCAGAAAATGATAAATTCATTAAGTTACAACTTCAAAGTCATATGAAAGCTTGGGAGGATGAGTTAATATGTTATCTGAAAAATAATATATAAAGTAATACCCAAATGAAGATAGTAAGTGGGTAAGAGGTTGTTTAACTAGAGTGGGCAAGAGAAGAAGAGGATTATGCAGAATCAAATATTGTTCACTTCAGTGTGTGTGTGTGTGTGTGTGTGAGAGAGAGAGAGAGAGAGAGAGAGCGCACGAGCGCGCACGAGCTAACCCAGAGAGGAAAAAAATGTGAGACCTGTGACCTTAGAAGCTAGAAGTAAAAGTCCCTCAGCATCGCCGCATGAAGAAACTGAAAGTGTCTTTTCTTGAGAAGAGGCAGGTTTAAACCTGAATGGAGGTAAGGGAATAAACACAGTGCTGTTTTTAAGAAGGCAATTAATACCTTCTCTATGATGAGTTGTAAGCCATTGTTAAAGTAATCTGAAATGGCTCTGAAGCCCTGAGCCAGAGCTGGTGGAACTGGGTGAATGTCTAGCACAAGAATAAGTGAGAAAAAGTTTGTCCTTTCAAAGTGACAAAGCTTGAATGTAAGTGGGACTTCTGTTACTCAGAGATTTCTGTTTCTTTAAATACACATATGTTATGTGCCATGAATCAATAACATTGTCCCTAGCATCCAATAATAAAAAATATCATTGGACTCCACCATGCTAAGCACGGAGGCCACCGGAGTGAATAAAAACAGTCCCTGCTTTCAAGACTCTTAGAGAGCAGAGAGATGTTCAAATCATAGTGCATACATGTGAGCAGTTATTTTAATAGTTATATTTTTTAAAGAAATAAAAATCAGAAGTGGATGGCCCACACAGGAACGTGGTATCTCATCATTCTCAGGTCTGTACAAAACCTGGAAAGCAGGTTGCATACCAAGGGCTGCACATGGGGTGACTAGAAAGAATTCGTCACCCTCCAGATCCCAACGTGTGCCCCAGAGAGCTACCTGCCTGTGAATCATGGTGTCAGCTCCTTTACAAAGCAGATTCTTGGGATCCTTCTCAGGAATGTACTATGTCATATTTTCCATGCTGGGTCCTAGACTCTTTGTTTTAATGAATCTCCAGGGGATTCTTAGCTGCTGTTTTAGAATCCTGCCATTTAACAAAGAATGCTCTTTATGCACCTGAACATATGACATGATGGCAAACGTCAAAATACCTAAATTGATATCAGCTTATCTTCTAGGAACACTCTGTTATTGATTTAATTCAGTCTATTGTTGAATCTGAACTCTGGTTCTTTTCTATTGCATTGAGGTCTAGTTGGTCCTTTCCTATACTGCATATATATTCTTGGTTGCCTTTTTTCCCCCTGTGGGTGTATCATTTTATACTAGGCCGCATTACATTTCATCCTGTTGTTGTAAGATCATTAAAAAATCTGGTCAAAGCAGTTTGGGATTTACCTCTTTCCACTGCAGTAGAAACAGCCCCATATGATTTAGAATCAGTCACATACTTTCTGAGCCCATGTTTGATCTCTTCTTCTATTTGTAAAGATTAAGACAAGCAACCCCCCAGGCTGTGGAATACCACTCTACCCATTAGTGATCCTCAGCCATGAGCAACTTTGGCCTTAGATTCTATGGTAGTCTAATGTAACTTATGTAATATGTAATTTATTACCTGTTTTATACAAAAATGTCATAAAAATACATAGAGCACACGGGTGGAGGAATATATAAACAAGAGTTCTTAAATGAGTATTTTTATTTGAAAAAAATTAACTTCTTGTTGGAATAAGAATGAGAACTGTGCTTTCTTTATATCTGAAAATTAAGAAATGATTTAGGAAGGTTCTGGCAGATGAGATAAGCTACCTCCAAATCCTGGGTTTCAGATGCCACCAGTAGGGACCTGGGGAAAGGGCTTCCTCCCCATTACAGGAGGTTGACTGTCCTCCCTGGTCTGCCCAAGTCCTCTGGCCTCAAAGCATCTTACAAATCAGCCCCTTCTGGGGGTGGAGAATCCTAACTGTAAAGCTAATATTTTAATACACTGTGTTTTAACTGCTGCTGCCTTGTGGGGTGTCCTAATTGAATACTTTCAATTTTGTACTTATGTCCTGAAGCAATCTAATCATCCAGGATACAATTTAAGAAAATGAAGAAAAAATTAAAATATACAGTAATGATTGGGACTAATTGCCATGGTGCCTCATGGAGTGGAATGCAACTGGTAGACGTTTAATAAATATTAATTTATGACCATGACAGTTAGCCCTACAGGCAGGGAGCATGGTTTTCCTTTTCTCTGAGTCACCATCCTATTGGAGAAAAGGCACTTTTGTACTTCAGTTACACAATCCACAAAAGGAAATAGTTCTTGTTCATCATTATCAACCCAGAGTAGAGAAAGAAATGCAGAGGGATTAACTTAATAATTGTCTTTGTGTTTGAAGGTGGCAGCTGGCCAGGTGTTCTCAGGCTTGACTGAAGAATTAGAATGAAATGTGTTTGAATTGGGAGGATTAAGGCTGGATGATGAAACCCTGGAGAGCCCTTTCTGACACTTTCTAACTAGGGCTTTTCTTGCTTCAGGTGGCCACTGCAGAGGGTTGGAGGAGATGACCTCTCCTACAGCCTTGTCACTCTACGTCAATTTTAAGAAAATATTCACTGGCCAGAGCTAATAAACTGCAAGAATAGTTCTTTTGCATAGTCTCTTGATAGTCATGTGGTTCAGGATGAAAACACTGACTATTTAAATGCCTGAATTCAAAAAGTTAACAATCAAGAACATGCTTGAAGGTAACCATCAAAATTACCAGCAAGGACTCAACTGAGTGTGTCTTATTTGTCCCAGCAGCCCCTGGACTTGGGAGCCAGGTGCGGACTGCTGCTGACTTCCATACCGCTTGTGGACTAAAAATGGTTTTTACATTTTTTCCATGGTTGAAACAAAATCAAAAAAGAATAACATTTCATGACCCATTGAAAACTAAATAAATTCAAATTTCATTGCACATAAAGTTTTATTTGAACATAGACATGCATGTTCATTTGTGACCATTTTTCTACATCAGCAGAGCTGACTAGCTGAGGCAGAGACCATATGGTCTGCAAAGCCAAAAATATTCATTATCTGCCCCTTTACAGGAAAAGTTTGCCTACCCCTGATCTAGAGACTCTGTCAAGAAGTGGACCACAAAATGTGGAATAAGCTTGTCGTGACAGTGTTATTGCTAAGAGAAAAACTGAAAAAAATGTAAGTGTTCCCCAAGTATATATGTATTACTAAGTAAATGGTATCATAGGCGCCCAATGGAACTTTTCAGAACCACAGAATGAAAGCAATAATTATCTACCAACTGACAATGCAAATGGTTTTGTTAATTAAAGTGGAAAAAAAATCAGAGCACAAACTTGTGTATCTATAGCCTTTCATCATACAATTACTTTCGGTTATCCACCCAACATTTATCAGAGGCTAAAATATTATTGAGTCATATGCCATACACATGAGAGAAATAACAACCTAGAAATGGTTTACAGTGGGTAAAGGCAATAGATTTTGCTGATTTTTTAAAATCCCATTTTTTTCTGTAAGATGTTTGTTATTTATATAATAAAAATCGTATGAAGAAAGATGGGGAAAAGCATCAGAGTGCACAAAAACGCAGTGAAACATCTCTCTGCAAGACTGAAACTGCCTGGTGGAGGGACCCCTGACACTGGGGACAGCAGCTTGTCCTGCCCCAGCTATTTCTCTCTCTGCCTCCTCCTTTACCATACGGCTTGTTATAAAAGAAAAGAGCAAGTTTCCATTTAAAATCTTTCCTGCTTTCTACCTCCACCACCAAGGGAGCCAGTAGGCATGAAAGACTTCCCTTCATTCAAAAATACATAATCAAGCTCATTTACTAACACTTGTACCATCTGTGCAAACTGCTGCCCCTTCTTGGAAGAGATTTAAGCGGCATTCTGTGTCTTTCGCAGTGACCGTAGACCTCACCCCTGAGCAAGGCTGAGTGGGAGTTTTTCTGAAGCGAAATAGTTCTGGAGCCTAGATACCGAACACTCTGCTCCTTCTTTCCTTCTTAATGGTCAGAAAAATGACCATTAATTAAATTATACTATAGACTTTAAACGAATAGTATCACTGTTCCTTAATGTTGCTTTTTCAATATTCCAAGACATAGTAAGATGAAATTAATAACAGAAGCAACGTATTCTCAGGATTAACTGTATGATGGGGACAAAACACTGACGGCAAAGGCACTGTGGAATTACTATGCACATAAGGCATCCGCAGAAAGATGAAGAAAAGCTTTAAAAAGGCCAGAATGATCTGAACAGTGGTCCACCCAACCCAGTGTTCTGAGGCTGTCACGGCAGTTTGGGGATGACCTGCTGAGAGTGACGGGCCAGCACTGACGGCTGCTCTGCACAAATGACATCACATGGGTATTGTGGATGGACCTCTCCCCTTACCTTTAGACACAGTTCTTATGCTGGTCAGACACTTCTGTGTGGGGACTGGAAAACTGAGTTAAATCCAATAAATATTTATTGAGTACCAGCAATACCGGGGGTCAAGAAGTAACTGAAGACAGTGTTGTGTTCTGGGCAACAGAATGAGGGTGGTGAGGAGCGGGTGGGGCGTTGAACTGCCATAGCCGTGATTGAGATATTCAGGAGATGGTGACACTGGAAAAGAGGAGCAAGAGGAACACAAGACACATTTCAAAGGAAAAATATATATGATTTAGTGACTGATTTTATAGGGGAATTACACAGAAATTTCTCTAAGGGCAGAGTTTGTGCCTTAGATCTGCTGGGAGAAGTGTAGTACCATTAACAAGATTAAAAGATAAAGAAAGAAAGCTAGATTTTTAAAAAGAAAGATTATAAACCTAGTTTTGATAATAATTTAAGATAATGATGGGCCACCTAACATCAACTATCCATTCAGCTGATTGAAATTACAGAGTTCTAGGAGAACTCTTGCAAAGTATTCTTATATTCAGCAAGCATTTCTTTAGTTTTGAAATTCCTAAAGAACTGATTCTGCTTTCTAGTAACAATTTTTTACACTTTGTTTCCACCTTTCAAAAGCAGTTGGAAGGCTCTGTTAAAATGCAAATTAATGTTGTCCATTAAAATTGCCTGAATTTGGAGTAATGACAACCACTCATAAGTGGGATATTTTTGAAAAAGACTATTTAAGAGATTTTGTCATATTTTTAATCCTTCCAGAAGCACCCACTTGCCTTGAGAGGATTTGACAACATTATAAAAGTAATACAAGGGTGAGGAAGGGTTGGTATTTAGCCTCTGATACCAAAATAAGATTTTCAAAAGGCAATAGTCATTTAAGCCAGATTTTGCATGGAAAGGAAGACTTGTCTAATTTTTTTTTTTTTTTAGCAATCAAGACTAAACCATGAGAATTCAAATGATACATTTTCTTCCATAGTGCAGAGAGTACAGCCCTTCCACCTGAAACAGCTGAGGTATTTTGATGGTTGACAAAAAAGAAAAGAAATTATGATATAGAGCCCACCCCTTCCAGTCCAAGGGAAGGAAGACCAGGGGTTTGAGGATATCAGATATCAAACTCTCACCCCAGTGTCCCATGTGAGGCTGAAAGGTCAGTGAGTAAGGTTTTAGAAAAATCTATGTGGACAGATATGTAGAAGGTGAAGGACATTTGGATTAATTAATGTTTTGCTTTTCTGAGGGTATTGTGGGAGAGGCTGTGGCTCCTAGAAAAAGCTCCAGCCTTTGGCTTGATGCACATGCAAACAGGTGTGAGGGAAATGGCATGGGGGTGTCCATGTGGGTTGAGAGATGAGTAACCAGCTGGTTCCTCCTGCCTACATGTATGACCATAAAGGGGACCTTCAGTGAGGGGTCGTGGAGATGCAGAAAGAGTGCATAGGCCAGCATAGGCTCAGGGGCAGAAAGGAGAGGCTAAAGAATGTGAAGGCAGTGGTGACTGATGTGGACCACAAACTCCAGTGCTGGGAACTCAGTTTCCACCTTCAAAAGCCATACAGCATCTGTCACACCTCCGCAGTCAGGAGTCCAAGAAGCAGCCCCTGCCCCCCGCATCTCTCCTAGGCCTCTACTAAGGATGTGGTAGCCTCAGGCCCCATTCCTACACCCAGGAGAGAGCTGACTTCTGACTGCCTGAGCACTTGTCTGACAACATCCAAGCAGGAGGTGAGTTGTCTGAAAAGACTGCAGATGATTGGACAAGATTAGCATCTGCAGGGTAAACAAAATAGCACCCACTAGCCTGCCCCTCTCCCCCCTTGCCTCACACTCCTCCAATGCCCCAACAATGCAGACTCGTGCAAAAATCTGGAAACTTGTAATGAAATGAAGAAGCTGCATTTCTTTTTATATCTGAGTGTACAGAATGTGAGTTCATATTCACCATTACTACACATTATTAAAATTAGGAGTTAAAGGGGATTGACTGGAATAAATTATTCCCAGTGTAATGCTATAAATCTAGGATAAAGCTGCACTAAACCTTGTCTTCAAATGTATGGCATTCATTCCAGTTGCTCTAGGTAAGAAATACCCTACGCCATCAATTAACCATCTTCATCCAATGGCATTAAACGCAGACTTCAGAATATAGTGCTATTTTAAAAAGAGACTTCATGTATTTACTAAGATCCAAACAAGTGGATTGATTACTCCTATTGAAATCCTTTCAAAGTATCAAAGCACCATAAAAGATTTTATACAAGCATCCCTGAATCGTATGCTGCACCTCTTGTTCTCTAATCATCTATTGTCATTACTCTATTTTTTCTCTGTGATCTGTGATTTGCTAATTCCAAGTAAGTTAGAGGAAATTTCCTTCAATTCAGAATCTGATACTTACTTTGCAATTCATGGAGTAAATACTAATTGAACAAGTCTCTCTTCCAAGTCAGGTATTCTGCCCGTCTCCCCCCATTTTAGTCCCACTTACTTAGTTATACGAGAGATGGAGAGAAAGATGGCTTTGCCCATTCAATAACAGAAGTAATAATAAATGTAAGTGCTCATGATCTGTCAAGCATTATATGTAATTGTGATATACTTTTATCACATTTCATCATCATGGTAACTCTATAAGTACATATTATTTTTATCTTTATTTTACAGATGAGAAAACTGAAATGGAGAGACATTTTCATAATGTCAGCCAGTAAGTGGCAGACATGAGATTCAAACCCATTCAACTTAATTAGCTCCTCTTAACAATGCCACTGTATAGTAGATCCTCACTTAACATTGTTGATAGGTTCTGAAACTTTAAGGTAAGTGACATAAAAGGAAACTGATTTTGCCATAGGCTAGTTGATATAAACAAGAGTTAAGTTCCTTAACACATGCTATGGCATCTCATCAATGTTACGATGAAATGATGATGAATGGAAGGCTGTTCGTGTTTGAGAACCTGCTTCAGTCTAGTTTGCTTGCCCTGCTTCTCTAGCAGAGCACTGCAGATCATATCACTGTTTCTGAGTTGCTGTGGTAGGACATTTCTGGACTCCATATATGTATTTATTCCACATTTATTATTTCCTGGGTGCATACCACTGTAGTAGGTGTTAGGTGTGGGCTGGAACACAGGTAGACTTTACAGCTTAGTATAGGAGATGGACTGTCAACAACTACCATACAAACAATAAAATTGGAACTCACTTGAGGTTTAAGGAATGAACTGTGGAACCAATATTGAAGACGACTGAATTCTTACCAGGGAGGCTATGGAAAGCTTCCTGAAGGAGTGGAATCAAAAGTATAGTGTGGAGACCCTGGAGGTCCCTGATACCCTTTCAGGGGGGTTACAAAGTCAAAACTATTTTTTAAACTAAACTAAGATATTATTTGCTCTATTTAGGTGTACAATAGAATCTTCCAGAGGCTACTTGATGAATGCTACCACAGCACAATGAATGCTGAAGCAGTTACGAACATCTAGTTGCCTTCCTTCATTCCAGAGATTTACAAATATTTAAAACATTGTCCCTGTTTCTACTATTTTTAGAAATTATAGTTATTTCTATTAAAATATTTGTTATATTCATTTTTTATTTTGTTTTAAAATGGATTAGCAAATATTTTTAAAAATCTAGCCTTTCACTTTTAATACAGTTCATAGCAATAGATAAAACCCACATAAACAAAATGTCTTTGGTTTTCTTAATTAATAATTTTTTAAAATATAAAGAAGTGCTAAAATCAAACTTTTGAGAACTGTTGGAGTGGAGGAAAGGAGATGGGAGCTGGTGTCAGAAGACTGCAGGTCAGGCTCTCCCTCTGCCACTCGCCACCCCTGTGCCTGGGGAAACACCCAGCTGCACCAAGTCTTGGCTGCTACTCAGACACGAGGATAGCAGCGCTTACCCTCCCCCGAAGTGTAGACCAATGAGATAAAAATATGTGAAATTGCCCAAGTTGTGAGAGCTTCACAGTATTTGATGGGTCACAGATCCTGCTTACTTCAGTGTGAAGTATATCAATTCAGTGTTTGTGTGTTGATTGGACTAACAGTGAACAGTATTGGCATTGCTATGACTTTGTCAATCCTGTTCACTGCGTGTTGTCTGCAGGCTCGAAGTCAGGTGAGATCTTTGTGCCACTTGAAGGAGGTTTCTGGCCTAAAAGGGAAAATGTGTTTTGAGCATATGCTCAAAAACATCCTGCTTTTTAATTATTTTATTATGAAGAATCTACTTTCTTTTCAAAGATACCTCTCTCTCATTCTCTTTCTTAATCATCTGACCTCTTATTTACAATCTGCTGTTTTGACAGCTTCCAATTCTTAGGTCATGCTTGTAATACCTTCATCGATAGCCCTGAAGACATTGATTAAAATGTTTAGCTACTTCTCTTCTGATTCCTCTCCCTGCTCCTTCTGAGTGCTGTTCATTTGCATCCTTCTGTTTTGTGCTGTTGATTTTACTTACACATTCTGCGATCCTTGATTGCCTGCTCACATGTAGACAAAGGGACAGGATAAATGGCAGACTTCCAGTGACTTCCAATTTCCAGAATTGGGGGAATTTTGACCTGCCATCGTAGGAATCTTAGTTTGCTTCTTTCTTTAGAAAAGCATGTGGGGATAAATTTCTGTGTGGAATGTACGGAAGAGTGGAGGTGGAGATAGGGATGATGGGTACAACTGTTCTCTAAAGAGGCCTTTAGTTAAGTCCCCAGTTTTCAGCCCCACCTCTGAACTTTGCCCTCTATACCTTCAGATTCACAGCCCAGAGTCTACCTATAGCTCTGCTTGGAACCCTGGCTCATGACTCTTCTTCTCGGGGATAACTGGGACTACTACTCCTGCCAACATGCTCCCTTCCACTTCCCAGTGTCCAGGTATTTATTGATATCTTTCATAGGCTGATGGCTGATGACTCCTTCCTTTTTTCTTTACTCTTAATAGGCTTTTTTTTTTTTCAATTCTTTATGGCCAATTCAATAGGGTCTTGGGAAAGATAGGTAAATACACATGCTCAAGTATTATTTTGTACTAGAAGCCCATGGTATTTCTCTTAGAAAGGTGATTTAAGGATTGATGCACTAGCCATTGTATCTTCAAATTTATTTTTCAAGAAATTTGGAAGCTAAATCCCAGTACATTGAAATATACTGCCCTGATCATTTTTCTTATTCTTTTTGCTTGTTATTATGAGTGTGGCTCATGTATGTGGATGATTAAATTTATATGGTACCTTCAAGGATAAATAAAGAATGGAGATTTATTTAATACTTTAAAACTAGTAGACAAGGAAAAATTCATTAAAAATCTGAAGTACAATATATGATGTATATGATTTCTGTATGACATTCACAAATTTCTTTCAGCCAAAATATGATAGGACATGGATGGCAGAGCTCTCATGGTTAAAAGCATCCTTGGCAGGAAATGGCCAGCGTCTCACTGGTCACCAAAAATATATATATACCCTGTTTACAACTGAGTACAGATGAAGAAAAATACAATAAATCAGGAAACTTCTTGTGGTCACCATGAAAAATGTTAGACATTATTTGAAGGTTGAACTCACACCTTCAGAGCATCATCACCAATTTATTCTACTCACCTGATCTTTAAATATTGTCTTGGTTAAATATTGATTGTTCTTCAGGCTCCACTTAAACTACAAATACTGATCACTTCTGCCTATTTTTTTCATTTTTAACAGCTTTATTGAGGTATGATTGACATTTAATAAATTGCACATGTTTAAATTGTACAATTTAATATGTTTTGACTGTGTATGCATTCATGAAATCATCACCACAATCAAGATTATGAATATATCCATCACTCTCTCAAAAGTTCTACTGCCTCCTAGCAATCCATCTTCCCTTCACCTCCTCAGCTCTGCCACCATTTCCAGGAAACCACTGATCTGCTTTCTGCCACTATGGGCTAGTTTGCATTTTTTTCCCCTAAGATTTCATAACACCATGTGTACATTTTCTGTCTGGCTACTTTCTCTTGGAATAATTATTATGCAATTCTGCTCTGTGGTTATTTCCAATTTATGACTATTATAAATAATGTTGCCATGAACATTTGTTTACACATTTTTGTATGGACATAAGCTTTCATTTCTCTTGGGCTGGGTCACTGGTAGATGTGTATTTAACTTTTTAAGAAACTTGTGCCATCTCGCATGCCTAGCAACAGTGTGTGAGAGTTTCAGTTCCTCCACAATCTTGTCATCCCTTGGAATGCTCAGTGTTTTAATTTTAGCCATCCTAATTGGTGTGTTATGATGTATCTTGTGGTTTTAATTTGTGTTTCCGTAATGATGCTGTGCATCTTTTCAGGTGCTTATTTGGCATACATATATCTTATTTTATTGGGTTATTTGTTTTTTTATTATTGAATTTGAGAGTCCTGTCTATATTCTGGGTACAAGACTTTTATCAGTATGTGGTTTGCAAATATTTTCTCCCAGTCTATGGTTCCTCTTTTCATTCTCTTACCATCTAAGTAATTTTACTTTTTTTGTGGTATTTTTGGGAATTTTCATTTTTAAACAGTGATGATAATCATATTTATTAGTAGCATATCTAGTTTGGTTATCTTCTTTATGGAAGGCTGAGGTGATGCCTCAGCATTTCAAACCTAACTGTCAATGAGGCAGGGTACTTGAACTGTTAGTTACTGTGGGAAATACAATTCTATACAATCTGCAGAGGTCATTTCTTTCTTGTTTTTCTTTCTTTTTTTTCTGGGACCACACCATTTTATTGAGGGCCTTTGGGGGGAAGGTTGAAGAACTAGGAGAACAAGATACAAAGTCCTCTCTCTGCTTGGCCCGGACCTCCCCAGCTTCACAGCCACCAAAAAGCACAGAGGTTATTTCTTAAAGTTAAAAATTATAAAAGCTGTAATTTTCACGGGTTTTTAAAAGTAAATTATATTCTGAGTATAAGAAATGTGCTTTACATTTTTTAAGTTGTAAAAATTATTTCAGGTATAGAAATTCTTTTGGCTCTCTGTCTCTCTCCCTCTCTTCATTTGGATATTTTAACCTACGTTGTTGTAATGAAATAACTTATTCAGTCTCTGTTTCAACCTTTTTATCAGTAAAAGACTCATAATCATTAGATTGGCCATAGAATTATTGGGATATATGAATCATATTTAGTAATAAATGAAAGGGAGATTAGGAATCATGGCCCTATCACTTTTGTAAGGATCTATAAATTCCTATGGTGATACCAAAGTTTTGCTAAATTTAGTCCTGCAATTAAGACAAACTCTAGATAAGTGTGTTCAAGCACTATATTTTAAAGTCATCATCCTAGATTCCATTATGCACCTTTCTGCACACAGTGGGAAGCTGAGCAACACTGAGCAACTCTACTCAATAACTTCCTTATGAATAATTTTATTTGTCACTCCTATTCTTACATTATTGGGTGCTTGTGCAAATTAAAAGTAGATATACCTCCCCAAATAGTTGAAGTTTCATGATCTAGGTCTTCATTGAAAGTAGCTACTTCATCCTCTATCATGGAAACGCCATCCCCCCAGTTGCTTTCAGTCAGATTATTGGGCACTATTTTCTTTCTGCCCTCATCCCCAATTGTATTGCCTTAGTCAAGCCACAGTCTATCTGCTGAATTAATACATCAGCCCGGTCCTGATGTACCTACCCCCATTATTTTCCTCCTTCAGTTCATTATCCACACAGCAGCCAGGTGATGCTTTCAAAATATAAATCTAAACACATAGTTTTCTGCTCAAATCTTGGCCATACCTTTTGATTATTTTAAGAATAAAGTCCAAACTTTTAGTATAACTTTTCAAGGCTCTTCATGTTGGACTTTAGTCTTAAGAGAATAAGAATGCAACAAAGGGAGATAGAATTTTTAAAAGCTCAGAATATAAAACTACAAAAGCTCAGTGACTGAATGGATATAGGGTTGTGGCAGGGATCCAATGAGATAATTTAAATAAAAGGGCTTTGTGAAGTATGACATACTTAATGCCATTATCAGATTAGTATTATTCCTATCTTTCAGTGAATATCTGAGAATTATGGAATACCAGAAGTCATTTTTAAGTGGCTTGTTAGTCCAGCCTAGCCTCAGGAAGCCCTGTGATATGGACTTGGTTGCTACCTGGCTCTGGATTCCCAGCTAAATGCTATAGAATCGGGCATCTTTGTCTGCATCCACGGTCCTTAGAGGTGCTCAGCTTTGAGCAGTAATGCTGTCTAGTGACTGCTCAGTCAGGATAATCCTGGGAGAGGGGCAGTGAAGGCAATGGAAGCTCCCCAGAGATCACACATGACTTCAACTCACTCCGCATCACCTGAAGCTTCCCCTCTCATCAAAAACTCCTTGAGTTCTCCTCATTGTCATGGGCCCAGCTGGAAGAGCTGACTGGAGCCCTTGGGGACCAGAAGTCTTGAGGCAATGGGTTGCAAGGAACAGAAATCCCTGAAACTAAGAATTAGGAAAATCAGGAACTGGAATTAGTCTCTATAGATCCTAAGCACCACATGGTCTTTCTTACATCTGTTTCTAACTATATGCTGTATTCTGCTTTAACCAGCTCTCTCCTTATTCATCTTGCACAAGACCCAACATGCACATTCAATTCTATATATACTATGTATATCAGGACTGGTCATCTCCGACATCCACTAATGACAGGTCTAGTTGCTCATTTCCAGATTTTCAAGAGAGGAATCTGATTGGTCTAAGTAATTATTTCAAAAATGCCCCAAGTCTTAGTGACTGGTCTATGAATCAAATCTCCTGGGTCAGCTCTAAGTAATTGTCCAGTTACTTGAGGGCATGAAATTCAAGGTCACATGCTTTGATGCACAATTAGTAGACACTAAGAGCAGAAAATGAAGTGGCCATGGCAACAACAGGCATCCCTAATACATGAGAAAAAAATAAAGTGTAGTAGGTGCATGGACAGTGGATCTGGACCATGTGGGTTTAAATTCTCTTGCTAGCTGGTAACTTTGGGCAAGTAACTTTACTTTTCTGTGCCTCCATTTCCTCATTTATAGAATGGAAATAACAATAGTACCTCTCTAATTGTGTTGTTCCATGGATTAAATATTTGTGCAAGCACGTGTGTGCTTAGTGTATGTTAAGTGCTATAGAAATGTTAACAATCATTATAAGGATGAAAATCTGAAGGACAGAATGGGGCAAATTGAGAAGGGCTGTGCATGGTTAGTTGAAAAATAACTACCCAAACACAGAGTGAAAGCCAGCATAAGTGGGAGATGTGGGAAGGAAAGCAAATTAATCAGCAGAGTAAGAATGAATTCTGAATTCCTTAGTTGGAATTTGGGGGACTAAAACATGGGAGGGGTTAGGAGGCAGAAGAAAAGGAAAAGAAGCAGAGTGGGTCTGGCTCAGGAGCGGGCAAATGCCTCAGCTGCTGAGACACAGAGGCTCAGGTGTGCTCTTTACGTCACAGCATCTGCCATGGTTGTCTCCAGCACGATCGGCCCTGGGTCTGTTCTCCTGGTAGCAACTGGTCTGGGGTGAAAACCTGAAGGCCTTCTGAGGAGTTTAAAAATATTAGATTCTCTAAAGATATATTAGTGTAGATATCTGATTAGATTAATTCATTAAATTATTCACTCATCAAATGTTATTTGGCATTCGCTGTGGGTCAGGCTGTGTTGCGGATGCAGCAATAAACACATCTGGTAAGAGATCAGAGGCTCACAGGCTTACAACTGAGGAGAGAACATGACTTCACACTAAGAACCCAGGATGACCTGGGGACTTTCAAGAAGTAGCATAGGTGCCCTAGGAAAGAGCTTGAGGGGGCAGAGCTGGCTAAGGCTATAGGGTCCGGGCAGGATTCCTGGGAGTTAGCTGGGAGAAATGAGAGAAGAGTGTTCCCAGCCCGGAGAACAGTGTTCAAAGGCCCACCAGCAAGAGGGGAGCAGTACTTGAGGAAGGGCAGGAACCTCATGTGGGTGGATACAAGACAGAGGAGAAGGTAATGGTGGAGAGCCAGCAGGGGAGTCCTACTAAGGGGTTTGTACTTTTTTACTGAGGCCCATGGAAAGGAGTAGAAGAAATTAAGCTCATTACTTGCATTGCTGGATAGCCCAGCAAGGAGGAAACCTCAATTAATAAAGGAAACCTCAATTAAAATTAGAGTAGGGAAGGCCTTTATAGGGGGCTCTCATGCCTTACCACTCAAGGTCAATTACCCAAAATAGGAAGCTGTCAATTACTCTTAACTGGAAGACCACAGTTATAGACATACCTTGCATTCCCAAACAGGAAGTGCAGCTACTTTACCAGTCCAGCTGGAGGGAGATTTTCCTCTTGCCCAGCAACAAGCCCAGCCAATGGAAATGCCACAGCTCAGCCAATGAGAAACTATCTTCGCCTGGACTCTTACTTTCCTCCAATGAACTTCCATTTTTCTCTTGCTAATGAGTTCTGTGGCCCACCCTCCTTTCTCTAAAAGCCTTTCATCCTGTTTAATCCCTCGGAGTATCTCTCCACTTGCTGGATGAGATGCAGCTTAATTCATGAATCATTTAATTAAAACCAATTAGATTTTTAAATTTACTCAGTTAAATTTTGTTTCTTAACAGAGCTCTCCCACAAGCTCTCTTGTAATCAGAGATCTTGGCAAGATTAAGGACTTAGTTGAAAAAAGTTGATGAATTTATGTTTCATCTTCTTTCTTTACCTCTTCTCCCGGAGGTGTGAATGAACGATGAAACTGCTAAAAAGGAATGGCAGCATGCAAGAAGGAGGCTGAACAACTGGCCTTTGCAAATTCAGAATCTAGATCATTAGCGGTGAATCTGAGTTGGAGGTGCTGAATATTCATCCACACAATTGAGCACAGAGTGGCGAGATTTCTCTTCTTGACAAAATGAACAGAGTGTCCTCACACCTTTAGACACTAGGGTGCTTGCAGAACCCACTCAGAGGCGATAACAAGGGAAGGGACTTTCTAATTCACCTCCCACACCAGCCCCAAAAGCCCCACCATTACTTACAAAATATAAACTAAACCACTAAATTTAAGAAATTCAGTTTTTTCCCCTTAACTGTCCCCAGGGCTTTCTGGGTAAAGAGCATATTTTTCTTCAACCTAAAATTTAGCTTTCAAGTTCACAGTTAAATAACTAAGCAATTTTGGTCGAGAGATATATTCTGGAGTGAAAGAAACATTATCTTAAGATTTTAAGATACATAGAAACTTGAAAGGGATTTGAAATCGTTTGAGAGGAATGGAAATTAAATCAGATTTTTTTGTCTTTTCATCCAGAATCATGTAGCATCTCATACATAGTTGGAGATATTGAGCAGGAGATGAATTAAAGAGACAAATTAAAAATCTCCGAGGGAGGAACAATCCATATTGTCTCCAGCCCATTTAGATGTGCACACCAATGTACCCACCACAATCCCTGCCAGTTTAGTTGTGTTCCAGGGAAGATATTGTTCAAGGACAAGAAGTAGCCTTAACAGAAAACAGAATGACTCTCTCACACTGCACAGAATCTTATGTAAGTTCTACTTTTGTTTAAGGGGGATTTGTTTTCTTTCTCACTTTGGTCACATCAGTAAAAAAACTGTGATCTCTGTGAAAATCTTTTTTCTTGCTTAGATTTTAGCACTCATTTTTCTTTTCTAATAAAAAAAAAAGCTGTTGTAAATGTAGTTTTGGACAACTTTAATTTTATCCACTTCTTTGTTTAGCCAAATTCTGTGTTATCTTTTACTTGAAGACATGATAGCAGCAAAAGTTATGTTGTAAAACAAAGCTATCATTTAGGACCAAAGTTCTCCTCCAATATTCTGATCTTTGTAGGGAGATTAGTCAACAATGGAAGCCCTCTGACACTCTTTTATTGTTATAACTATTTTCTCAATGGTGGCTTAAAAAGGGGTTTGGTGAGAATGCATTTTAAAACCACAATTTCTCTAGATTGTACAGGAAAGTTTACAAAAGGCAATTAGGCAATCGTATCTAAAAATGTATGGTTGTGAAAACAGAGCAATTACAGATCAAAGTTTAGTTACTTTCCCCCTTTTTTTCTTTTTCTTTGTAGGGTGATCTAAGCCAAACTTGTCAGTGAGATAGTGGTCCAAAGGAAACTAGTAGACAAGATCAGGCCCACTGATGTCTCTCATTGGAACACCTGTTATTGGAGGGTAACATTGTGCAATTTAGAAAAATGAAATCAAAGACTGAATTTTAAGACCCCAGAACTTATATGTAGAAATCAATGTGTCCCATTCAAAGTAGTTACTTTGGAAGTCATTCCACTCAGGTGGTGTTGCTATTGCTCCGAACATTTTAAATTATTTTTTGAGAATTGCTTTTAGGCCCTGTGCGCTCCATTATGTTTTATCTTCTGCATGGAAGCTAATAGTGTTCTTAAAGGGTGGACTTAAGTTGTTGAACAATTGACAGTTGTTCAGAGGTGACTAAAGCATGTGGCCAGATGGGAGGAGTCTAGCAGGAAGAATGGACTAACCTAGTTGAGTCTCAACACTGCCATCAGCTAGTAGTAGTAAGATTGTGGGCAAGTGGCATGACTAATCAGAGCTTCACCTGTGCAAATGAGGAAGGGGAATCATTCATTCATTCATTCTTCATTTATTCATTCTTCATTCATTAATTTATTCAACAGAGGCTATTGAGCATTTACTCTGGGGTGCAGATAACAGGAGTGGAGGCATAATATGATTACTGCTGATGCTAAAATTCTGTCTTAGGTTGCTGATCAATATTTAACAAAATAAAAATAACAGGCTAGGTTTACATGAGCATTAAGTAATAAGGATGATTATTTGGGGTGGCTCATATATCATCTCTGATAAAACTCCCTAAAGAAAAGATTCAAATGTCTGCACAACTACAGCTTTGCTAAGGAAAAGTCTAACTTCTAATTGACGAAGGTGAAAGACCCAGCTCATTCCGGATGCATTAGTTGGTGTCTGGATTTATTTATTTATTTAATTAATTTCCATTTTGGACAATTACAACATAGCCACCCATCAAAATCATTTATGGAGACTTTGAAAAGCATAGATGCTGTATGCCAACACACCTCCTGATTTGGAATCTTTCTATGAATGTCTAGGAATCAGGGGTGTCCAACCATTTGGCGTCTCTGGTCCACACTGGAAGAAGAGTTATCTTGGGCCACACATTAAATACACAAACACTAACAAAAACTGATGAGCAAAAAAAGGTTTAAATAATTTACAATTTTGTGTTGCATTC
This sequence comes from Anoura caudifer, assembly GCA_004027475.1. NCBI lineage: Eukaryota > Metazoa > Chordata > Mammalia > Chiroptera > Phyllostomidae > Anoura > Anoura caudifer. The sequence goes on from PVKU01000858.1 coordinate 144,281, forward strand.
ATAGCCATCCTGGGCTGGGTGCAGCCCACGGGCCGTGGGTTGTACATCCCTGGGTCATAGGCATTTAAAGGGAACGTTATTGATAATTCTGACATATAACCAAAGAACCACTGGCCTATTATAACTTCTCATACTTTCAGATCTCTGCCTTTATCTTGTCTATCTATCTCTTCTTCTCACAAAATTTTCTTTTAAAAATATCTTAGCAGTATCTTATAATTGAAACTAAATTCAATTAATATATGAAGATCTAGTCCAATGTAAATTTCTCCATCTACCATGTTGTAATATCTTCTTAATTGAGCAAACACTCTGTTTATCATTTAGGTGACTTTAAAATAAATCTAAGGTCTAATCTCTACCCTAAACGGCCAGGGTTAGAAATCAGAGATGTGGTTGATAGTGTTATGAAAGGGGGTATAGAATACTCAGATCTACTCCAAACCACAGCCACCCTTCCTCGTGAGTTTCTTGAAGGATATAAACACTTAGGGAATGTGGGAAGTTGCTAACTGGACCTTGGCCAGACACCATTGCAGGCTGCAGTGTGATTCTCAGTTGGATTACAAAGCTCAGGCTAGTACCCAACCTGGGCCCTGTCACAACTCTTGGTCGTCATCTCGGTCACACTGCACTCTAGATGGTAGCATGCAGGGAGGAAACTGGGAAAAAGGAACATCAGCTAAGAACATCGAGGGGCCACAAATAAGCCTTTCAATGAAGGAGCCCTTAAGTCAGCCTGCCACCTTTGTTTATAGGCGAAAACTTGAAGCAGCAGCACGCAGAAAAGGGGAAGAGTTTACAGGAACAAGTAGAAAGGACAAGACAAAAACTAGGAGGGGTGGAAATGGGAGGGAGGTGGGGGGGCTGGGGCAGTGGTCTGGGATGGGAGGAAAAGACAGAAAACTGTACAAGAACAATAATTAAAATAATTTTTTTTAAAAAGTTGAAATAAAAAAAAAAAAGAAGCAAGCAAGCTTGTCCTGCTTCCAACCACTATGCCAGTGGGTGTTCTGGATTCTAACAAATCCATAGCAACTTCTCAGGGTGCAAAGTGTGGAATGGAAAATGGGAAGACTACTGCTCTGTAGCCTGCAGATGACAATCCAGATAGGCAAAGAGTAAGGCACTTTCTTTCTGAATTTCCAAAGCACTGTGTATATTTGTAAACTGTTGTTATTTATTATACTTTATTCTGCATGCTTTCTTATTCAGTTCTCCTTGTGTTAACACAGTTCCTAGCACAATGCTTTATAGGTGAAGTCTATTGAAAAAAAATATTTAATGTCTGATGATATAAATAAAACTTACAGTATATTTTACATACAATGTTAGAGATGTGCAGAAAAAGTAGCTTAGTGGCTTGGATAGCTAGGAAAATCTTCACAGAGAAAGTGGGCCTTTAAAGTAAACCATGTATTTATACAGAGAATGTGTGACCTGTGACCAGGGCTGTGGACTCTCTTTGGATGTTGGAGAAGAGTGACAAGTCAGCTGTCACTTTGAAAAGTAGTATACACTGGAAACTTGACAAAAGACCATCATGAGCAAATATATAGACCATTGAATGGCACAACTCATTTCTAGGTGAGTACCCACAGTAGAAAAACTATTATAGAAATTAGTAAATTAATAGAAATATTTTATCTCATGAAAAGGAAGGAAGCAAAAATGTAACTTGTGAAATAATTGGAGTGAGGTCCTTTGGAAAGCTAAGGGGTTGTGTGTGTGTGTGTGTGTGTGTGTGTGTGTGTGTGTGTGTTTTAACATTATAATGTAGTGCACCCTTACAACAGAAAAATAGAAGAGCAACATATCATCCATGTCTCACTGCCCCCAAGCAACTGCTTCTAACATATTGGTGAGTGTTTCCTAGTTGCTAGTTTCACTCTTATTAAAACGCAAACAACTTGCTTCAACAAACATTTCATATTTCCTCCCTTTTCTTCTCCTGTGTTATTTCCTCTGCTTTCTCTAAACAGGATGTACAAGAATATTAAATTATTTTTATTTAAAATATGGATTTTTAAATTATTTTAATGATTTTATTTATTTCTCTTGAGACAGAGGGGAAGGAAGGGAGAAAGAGAGGGAGAGAAATGTCCATGTATGGTTACCTCTCACACACCCCCTACTGGAGACCTGGCCCACAACCCAGCCATGTACCTTGACTGGGAATCAAACCAGTGACCCTTTGGATTGCAGGCTGGTGCTCAATCCACTAAGCCATACCAGGCAAAGCTAAAAATATGGATTATTAAGGCTTTTAGGAAAAAAACTTAAAATATTGCTTGGACTTACACATAATGCATGATATTGAAAAATACACTTTTTCAACATTGCATGATGAATTAAATATTTATTTCAGGTTGCTTATCAGTGAAAAATATGGCTAAGTAAAAAACAGATGTTGAAGAAAGTTGCAAATGATTGACAGGCATGGGGTTCATGAATACGAGTAAGTCCATGGTTCTTCCGTATTCAGGGAGCTGAGAGAGAGAGGGCTATTTTACCCTTACTGCCCTAGGGGAGAGGAGCAAAAAATGTGAAACTAGGGAAGATTGTCTCCAAGAACTAGGCACAAAGAAGGAGCTGTTGTCTGGGAGACACGGTGAGGAAAGTCTGAACCAGTAGATCTGACCTGACACATTCCAGAGTCACCTCGTAGATGAATGACCACAAGTCATGAACACTCTGCTATGCCCCACATTTCCCAACTACACAGTCTGTGCACCTTAGATTGTGACACATTGTAGTAGATTATGACATGCCGTAGCAGATTATGACACGCTGTAGTAGAATCACTGCCTTTTGTGCCTTGCTGTACCTTACACAAAATTCTGTCCTCACAAGTGTAACATTTTATTACACTTCTCTGTGTGTACGTCTGTATACTTCCAGTTGAATGTGAGCTCCTTGAGGACAGGAATCTGCCTTTTACCAAACGGCACTGGGTTACGTGGTAATGTTAGTCACTCAATAAAGGTTTATTAAATGAATTCAGGAAAAAAAAAGTCATATAGGCAGCCACTACTGAGGAAGAGCTACCAAGAAAAAAAAAATGATGAAGTTACAGTTCATGTTTGGAAAAGGGATGCTTCCTATTGCCTTAAAGGACAGTAAGAATGTTGAATTTAGCTTGGGGTGCATCCTGGACTTGATCACATTCGAAACATACTAAATGCCCAGACTCCACCCTGAACATATCTAAATCAGGCATGTAAAAGAAAACACATTTTTAATTACATTTTTTTCAATAGCAGTTGACACACAATATTATATTAGTTTCAGGTGTACAGCAGTGATTAGACATTTATTTAACTTATGAAGTGACCACTCTGATAAATCTAGCACCCATCAGACACCACGAATAGTCATTACAACATTATTGACTGTATTCCATATGCTGTCCTTTTATCCCCATGACTGTTTTTGTAACTGACAATTTGTACATCTTCATCCCTTCCCCTTTTTCATCCATCACCCAAACCCTCTCATATTTGGCAATTATCAAAATGTTCTCTGTATCTATGAGTTTGTTTCTGTTTTGTTTCCTATTTTATTTTTAAGATTCCATATAACAAGTGAAATGATACATATTTTTCTGTCTTATTTCACTTTAAACGTCTAGGTCCATCCATGTTGTTGCAAATGGCAATATTTTATTCTTTTTTATGGCTGAGTAATATTCCACCACACACACACACACACACACACACACACACACACACACTCTACATCTTCTTTATCCATTCATCTGTCAATGGACATCTAGGTTGCATTCATACCTTACTTATTGTAAATGATGCTGCAATGAATATAAGGGTGCATATGTCTAAAAGAAAACATGTTTTAAATGCACTACAGCTGATTCTGACCTGCATTCCTCACTAAAAATCAGTGCATACAAGTATCTGTTAACTTACTACTTAGTTTTATGATTCAGGCTAATAAAACAACAACAAAAGTTCCAGGTATAGATAAGTAGCTGAGCATGATGCTCTACTGGTACAAATACAGTTGAGCTAAAGGTGGCATAGATTATAAAATAGCACTTGGCATTTCCCCACATGCCAAATTGCAAAAGTTTTGTAAATAGACACCTTATAAAATGTCTGTCCTGCCCTACAATGGCTTGTATCTTCCTACACAGTTTGACAGAAAATGTGTTATTTTAGTATTTCTGTCTTTTTGGAAATAAACTCATGGCTCACCTGTCACTTTCTACATTTCCTTATGCCACTGTAGATCTGTAACTGCAGGGATGAGGATGCTCCTGGGCAACACTGAGATTTACCTGGTTGGGTATATTAGTCAGGATGCATTTGGTTTCAAGGGTTTGAAATAGCTCACTTAAACCAAGGGCATATTTATTGACGTGTTTATTTGTTTAACCATTCAGCAAATACTGATGGAGCACCGAGTGTCTGCCAAGACTGAGGATGCAGCGGTGAACAAAACAATCTCCTGCTTAGTGATGCTCCAGAATGAGTTTGCTTCAGGCATCATTTTCCAAGGCTCAGAAAATGGCATGAAATCTCTCCTCCACCAGCCTTCCATCTTTTTAACTATTCTAGCCTCTGTGCTCATCGGCCTTATTCTCACCTGTCATAGAAAGACTCCCTCCAAGTTGTGCAAAAGAAACCCTGCCCCTGGCAGCCTTCCTTCCTTCTCAGGCCTGATGGAAGGATTCTGACTCACCCTGCCTTGAAACTGCCCTTCATGTGCCCAACCCTTAAACGCAGGGGAGGGGGCAGGGATACCATGATTGGCCAAACCAGGTCCAAAAGCCCACTGCTGCGATCATGGCGTGGGCAGCAGTCATACCAGACCATGTTGGGGTTGTGAGGGGTCATTCCTCTATATGAAGAAGGATTTTAGGCCTAAAACAAAGACATCCACCATACCATGTGTGATATTTTAGGGAGTATAACATTTGAGAAATGTAAACATTTTTCTGTTAAACTTTAACTAAAATAATCTGCTTAATGTTAGATTATCAAAACATTGTTTTTAAAGTGCTAGCAATTCAGTACCTTTTTGTGAAATAATTTGAAATCAACCGAGGAAGTCAAGTATAAATTCCCTACTTATTTTGAGGTAGCCATCACAGGATGCTCAATAAAAGATTATAAAATAAAACTATAGTCCTTTTATGATCACTTGGGGTGGTGACAGCACGTGACTCTGGTCAGTTCCCAGTGGGTGAGGTCAAAGGTCAGATGGATCACTCAAAAGAAACAGAAAACACTAGAGGAAGGGGGGTGGGTGTGAGTCATCTTTCTTGAAGGGTCATTCGTGAAAAGTCCCAGAATTACAGACTTGAGTGACAGTAGAGAGGGTGGTGAAAAAAATTACATTGCGAGGTAAAGCACTAATTCAGTAGCTGAACTTCAGAGATATCAGGCACTGAGTAAAAGGGAGGCTTATACTTTTCTGGGGAGAGTGTAGAAGGAGAAACAAAGAAAAGAGGATTGCCAAAGAGAAACTTCAGAGAAAGATAATGCATAGGAAGAGGAAAGAAATAAGGAAGGAGGGCAGGATTAGGATAATAGCTAACAGTTATTGATTACATACCCATGCCAGGCAATGTTCTCTGTGTTTTCATGACTTGTTATGTATACTTCATAGCAACCTTCCAAGGTAAGCACTTTTAATATTCACTTTTCACAGAGAGGAAATCGAGGCTGAGAAAGGTGAAGGAACTTGTCCACATCCACAGCTGGTAAGGCGGAGAGCCAAGACGGGAAGCCAGGCAGTGTGACTCGGCGTTTGCACTCACAGCTGCATAAAAACAAGAGAAAATTCATCGAAGAATGGCTGGAGAAAAGCAACATGGCCTACGAGATTTTGTCTTAGTGTCAAAGCTGCTTTTAATGTGGTAATGACTGTATATGAAACCAGATTCAGGGGGTTGTAAGTCTATGAAAACTTACATTATTATAAAAATGATAAAAGAGAGCAACCTGTTTAGAGTCAGACAATGACTCACTTATTCTAACTAAGGAGGAAGATTGGTGGTCTGAGTGGAAATCATATAGCTTGCTTATAACACACAGGATATAACTCTGTGGTGTTTTTAATGCTATTATTTAGAAAAACTGATTGTAGTTCATCTAAACTATCTCAGTTGTGTTATTCCTAAAGATGACTATGAAAACAAAAATAAAAATGCACAAAGAAAATACACAAATCTAGGATTTTAAAGACATACTATTTATATCAGAAACATCTAAGTCCTCATGAATCTTGTGTGTATGCCGTATTTATGATTTATACTATTTATTAGATCCATGCACTGTCCTTTGTACTGTGCTGAGTACTGTAGGACCAATTGTGACTAAGAAAGCCTGGTGTCTGCCCTTAGGGTGCTAATGGTGGTGTAGACAGCGATGTTCAACCTTTTTCATCCCATGGCACATGTAAACTGATTACTAAAATTTTGCAACACAGCGAAAGTATTTATCTTTTGCTGCTCTGACAAAAAAGAGGTATAATTTTGATTCATTCACACCACATGACTATTGTGCTAGCCGTTGTCATCTTTCTGTTTGACAATCTACGGGAAAAGAGGTTGGTGCCCCTGACTGAATGGTCAGGTACTATTGCATATTTTAAAAATTCTTGCAGCACTCCAGTTGAAAATCACTGCTCTGGGTTCCAGATGCCATCTGTTCTTGCTACCCGGGGACCGCGCAGGGATATCTGCACACATAGCACTGCCTGCCCCTAACATTCATGCTCACCTGTCCATGCAACGTACTGATGCAATTTTCCTACACACAGCAACATCCAACTTGTCATGATGTATCTGTGTATTTTTTGGGCCTATCAGTTATACCTCAATAAAGCTAAAAAATCCAAGTCATTCAGCTGAAATGTAAATAGAAAGACTGCTAGACTTAGACCAAGAAGAAAAAAGGCAGCCCTGGGCAAGTAACTTAACCACTCCGAAGAAATTTCAACTACATTGGGTTTTGGTTAGCTTTAAAGACATAATTATGCAAGAGTATTTGGATATAGATATACATGCATTCTAGATAGTTGTATTTTAATTTACAGGAAATTATGTTTTTTAGAGAAATTTTTCAGAAAACGTATTTTCATTAAAATTTATCTATACATAAGAGACATAACAATAAAATGTGCTGTGGGATAAGATGTAGAAGTAGAACGGCTCTATACTGAAAAATCTACATCATCCAGAATAAAAAATATTGATATTGCATTCATTACGCACATAGCCCAGAGGAGCCAGAAGATACAAGTTCTCTCAACTGCTTTCCTCTCGCTCCTGCAAACTCAACTGCATGTTACCTAGTCTTTCATTCTTTCCTCCTATCTCAGCCTACGAAGGGACTTTCCTTCTGCCTAATACTCCACCTCAAGGAATTTATCTGATCAACTGTCCAAAAAAAAGAGGCAAACTTCTCTTTGACTTTATATTGTCCCTTTAGCGATAGCTTTTTCTCTTTCTTTCATAGCTAAAATTTTCCACAGTTTTCCGTATACTTTTTCTCTTTCTTTCATAGCTAAAATTTTCCACAGTTTTCCTGTTTCCCTCTCTGTCCTCTTAAACTTAACTGGAATCTTAAAAGTGCTATATAGAGTCCTTTTGGCAAAGGAAACTAATGGTCATCTTGCCCCTAAAGTCTGTGGAAGATTCATCTTTACCTTATTTGATTTCTCTAGAGTTTAATGACAGAGTAAATTTGAGGTTCATTTGGGACATTCAAAAGGAGATGTGCATAAGTAGTGACATTTGCAGATCTAAAGCCAAGGAAAGAAGTCTGGGCTCTTTAGACAGTTTTTCGAGTCTTCGTTGAAACCATGGAATATATAATGTAAGAAGGAAGAAGACCAAGAAAGGAATCCTGAGAAATACCAACATTTAGATCAGCAAAGGAAGTTTGGTCCATGGAGAAAGTTGAGGAGGAGGTCTGGTGGCTTTAAAATAAGTTTTTGATTCTTTGATACTCTTATTTCAGTAATCGGATCTTAATTTTTCTTGTCCTGGATGTGGGCTGGACTTAATGACTCCCTTCTAAAAAATAAAATGTGGCTCAAGTGCTGCTAAGTGACTTCTTGGAGCTGTGTCATGAAAAGGATGGCTAGTACCTTGTTTTCTCAATCTCTGAATCTTTCATTCTGATTGAAGCCAGACACCGTGTTGTGAGGACACTCCAACCGTCCTGTAGGGAGGTCAATGCCTGAAGAGGCTGCATGGAGAGGAACCAACTAGCCAGGAGATTAGTGAGTCACTGTGAGAGCAGATCTTCCTGCCTAAAGATGATTCTAAGTATTTCAGCTGAGACTCCAGAAAATGTGAAGAAACAAACCTTTCCTGCTTTGCCCTGTTTGAATATTTGACTCACAGAAACCATGAAATAAATAATTTTTGTTGTTCCAAACTACTTTGATTTGGAGTGAGTTATTATACAGCAATAGATCATTAATACAGAGTAACCAGAAAGGCAGGAGAGAAATGAAAAGAGTTTGGTATGGTAATTTAAATTAAAAAAAACCCAAACTTCACTTTTTTCTATTGCTAATTTAGTTATGGATACACAGTGACTCCTTTTATTTCTCTTTATTACACTTAAAAAATTGAGGTATCATTACATACAATAAACATTCACATACCTTAAATGTTGTTCAATGAGTTCTCACAATTGTTTATACCCATATAACCACCACCCAAGGGAAGACACAGAAGACTTCCATCACCCCAGGGAGCCCCCCTCTTCCTTTCAGGTTAGTTCTCTCATCTCAATCCAAATAATTTCTTAAATTCAATGATCATGGATTAGTTTTGCATTTTTATTTTTATATAAATGGAATTAAGCAGATTAAAACTACTGAAATTAAACCAGTAATAAAAACAACTCCCAACAGGTGAATTTTACCATACATTCAAAAAACAATTAACACCTGTCCTTCTCAAACTATTTCAAAAAATTCAAGGGAAGGAAAAACTCTCAAGCTCGTTTTACGAGACCAGCATTATACTAATTCCAAAGCCAGATAAAGACACTACAAAGAAAGAAAATTACAGGCCAGTATCTCTGATGAACATAGATGCTAAAGTCCTCAACAAAATATTAGCAAAACACGATCAAGTGGGATTTATTCTAGGCATGCAAGGTTGGTACAACATCCGCAAATCAATAAATGTAGTGCACCACATTAACAAAATGAAGGATAAAAACCACATGATCATATTGATAGATGCAGAAAAAGCATTTGATAAAATCCAGCACCCATTTATAATAAAAAATCTCAGCAAAGTGGAAATAGAGGGAACATACCTCAACATAATAAAGGCCATATATGACAAACCCACAGCCAACATCATACTCAATAGGCAAAAACTGTAAGTGTTTCCTTAAGATTGGGAACAAGAGAGGGACGTCTGTTTTCACCTCTCTTATTCATCATAATACTCTGGAAGTCTTACCGTAGCAATCAGACAACAAGAAGAAATAAAAGGCATCCAAATTGGAAAGGAAAAAGTAAAACTGTTACTATTTGCAGATGACATGATACTGTACATAGAGAACCTTAAAGATTCCACCAAAAAAACTACCAGAACTGATCAATTAATTCGGTACAGTAGTAGGATACAAAATCAATTATCCAGAAATCAGTTGCATTTTTATGCAACAGTAATGAACCATCAGAAAGAGAAACTAAGAAAATAGTCCCATTCACAATCACTTCAAAAAGAATAAAATACCTAGGAACAAATTTAACCAAGGATTTGAAAGAACTGTACTCAGAAAATTATAAGACACTGAAGAAAGACATTGATGAAGATTCAAATAAGGAGAAGCATAATCTGTGTTCATAGATAAGATGAATTAACATCATTAAAATGTCCATACTACCCAAAGCAATCTACAGATTGAACACAATTCCTGTTAAGATACTAATGGCATATTTCATGGGACCCTAAGAAATATTTTTAAAAATTTATATGGAATCACAAAAGACCCCAAATAGCAACAGCAATTTTGAGAAAGAAGTACAAAATTGGAGGAATCATGCTACCTGATATCAAACTATACTACAAGGCCATAGTAATCAAAGCAGCATGGTACTGGCATGAAAACAGATATGAACTCATAGATCAACGGAACAGAATAGAGAGCCCAGAAGTAAACCCACACATTTATAGTCAATTAATATTTGAAAAAGGAGGCAAAAACATACAATGGGGTAAATATAGTCTGGCTGATAAATGGTGTTGGGAATATTGGACAGATGCATAGAAAAAAATAAAATTAGACTACCTTCATACCCCATACACAAGAATACATTCAAAATGGATTATAGATTTAAATATTAGCCTCAAAATCATGAAAATCTGGGAAGAAAATATAGGCAGTAAAATTTCAGACATTTCTTATAGGAATATTTTTTTCTGATATATCTCCCCAGGCAAGGGATACAAAAGTAAAAATAATCAAATGGGGCTATGTCAAACTAAAAAGTTTTTGCATAGCAAAGGAAACCATCAATCAACAAAATGAAAAGACAACCCACTGAATGGGAGAACCTATTTGTCACTGAGACATATAATAAGGGGTTAATATCCAAAATTAATAAAGAATTTATACAATGCAACACCTAAAACACAACCCAACCAAAAAATGGGCAAAGGACCTGAATAGACACTTCTCCAAAGACATACAGATGGCCAATGGACATGTGAAAAGACGCTCACACACCCACAATCAGCAGTATCTGTAGACACATTTTGTGTATTGAGGCCAGTGAGACATATAGGCCAGTGGTGTTCTCTGTGTACTACTTTAAATCAGATGTAACTGAACATTTTTGATATGTTTAATTACACATTAGAGAGATTTGATACAGACTTTGCAATTGTAATAATTTTTCTATGACATCTGTTTTGTTCTTGGTGAGCCTAAGATCACGTGTTTAGAAATATGCTGGTTTGGAGACTATTTCGGTTGGATTTCCCAAGGACATTTTATTGATGACACTAGTTATAAAAAGAGTTAGCATCTTCCCAGGTCTAAACTTCTGAAGCATAAACACTTCCAAAGAATGTTGAATTTGAGATACGGCAAAGAGAAATACTAAGCTTAATTTTGTTATTTTCCCCAGGGGATCAAAATAATCCCAAACCATATACATTAACTACTCTCCTGTACTTTCTAATTTATAACCTCTGCCAGTTTTGAGTTATGGGAGCAGCCAATAGAGTATCTGAAAACACTTTGTTTCTCCTCTGCCTTTCTTCCTGGTAATATAAATATCTGAAGAGGTTATTGCTTACCCTATAAAATAGAGACATTATAATTTATGAATACTAAAAAAATATTCATTCCTGTTAAGTTATGTGATGAGCTGGAAATGGTGATTTTTCTCAGTGGAAAAGGTATATTAATGGAAGAGCTTTCCTTGTCGTATCTTTAAGGGCCCTCGGATCCCATTTTAGCCTTGATTACTCTCTATCATTCACCTTTTGACAATTTTCTTCACCTTGTTCTTTGCCTCTACTTTCCTGCATCAATTAAGTGAAAATCCTATCCTCATCAACCTCATCTCACGGTATTGCCAAAGGTCGGGCCCCCTCAGGCACAGATTCAAGCCTGTAGCTGGAAATTCAGCAGCTGTAAGGCTGCCTATACCGCTGCCTTCTTCTCTGGAAGCTGAAAATTGAAGTTGGCAGTTGTAATCAGACTAGAGGATTACAATTTATCTGGGCTGTTGCTTAGTGCTACTAGTTTCATTTGTAACTTGTCTCAGTGAGGCAATTAAAAGTAAGCCTTTGTTGTAAGACTTTATGTATAACTGTTTTAAACCTCACGAGTTCTGAAACTTAGAAGACAAACTTGCAGGAGCATCCTATTATTTTGTTTAACTATTCTAATTCACATCTAATTTAAGGTTTTGAGGAAGAGGCTACTAGGGATATTTTATCCTTAACTAAATGATAGCCCAGGAGTGTGGTCGGCAAATACTGCTTGTATCTAGCTATAAATTTATAATAGAAATAGTGGTCTCCATCAACTATTGTATATATTATGGTGGTGAATCAAGACTTCTTTAAAAAGTTCTCAGGTAGTTATAGGTTCTAAGCTAATAGCTAATTCTGTGATAGATAAAATACTATCCACAATCATTATTGTTTAAAATCAAAAACAATGTAAATGGTCCACCCATTTGTTTGCCTATAGGAAGTCATTAATCAAACAAGTAATCCATAAGAGTCACCCTCCCTTCCATCCCCAACTAGGAAAGTGCCTTATTAATATGTTTATGTAATAATTCTGATACTCATTTATCATCTTTAAAAGTGGAAACTATAATTATAAAGTGGTTCTAAGGAATAACAGTAAGGTATGTAAAGCACTTAGCATGTGTTTGTTACAGAACAGATAGTAATTGGTAGCTACATTATTTATAACAGCAAATAATTCCAGGCAGTCAATTAGCTTCCTAAAAATGTATAAGTGTATTTACATAGAAAAAACACATAAGGTTTGTTCTGTTTTTGTTACTTAGGTTGTTCTCAGTCAGGCCCACATCAGGTGACTACCTTGTGTAACACCAGCTTTGATTTCACTGTCCTCCCTAGAAATTCTAGTAGTGGAATGGCCCCAAAGACGAAAATGACCCTGTGTCAGCCCTTCTGCACCTCTCGTGCGCCTGAGGGCTGCTTCTGCAGCTCAAGGTAGAGCACTGGGATGCACAGTTGGGATTCCGCTTTCTAATCTACTGCATTTGTTCCATGGGCCATGTTTTTCTCACTGATCCAGAAAGAAGGTAGAAGGGAAAAAAATAAGTAAAAATATATTTTACAACCTCAAAGGTATTTTTGTGTGGACTAGGCTGTTTACGAGAAGACCTGATAACAATTAGTGTATAATTCTAAGGAAACAGAGCAGGGAGTTAGCTGTTCTTTCAATTTGCTGAGACAGAACAACCTAGGAGTAGACTTTATTCTAGCATCTTGGTAACATCATTTATTTTGTTAATACAGCTTTCTGAATGTTAAAATGACCATACCAATGTAGTATATAAATACTCCAAAGTGAGGGGATCACCTCTTAGTGGTTTCACTGATATTTGCTCTAAGTGCTACTGAGAAGCATGTGGGAATCAGAATAATCAGTGTTATTGATTAGTTCTGTGACTTTGGGCAGGGACAAATTCTGCCTTGAACATCTTTATATTGCTGCACACTGTAGGTGCTTTAAAAATACCTTAAATGCAGACTGAGTCCTAGGCGCACAACAATCCCCCTAGGCACTGTTGTTGGGATTAAGGAAGGAAGACTGGCTAGGGGCTCCATATAAAGGATTAAAAGAGCTTTTAAAAACAAATACATGTGACAGAGTTCACAATTAGCCCAGCATCTCTATAAACAGTTATTTCAAAAGCAAATACCTCAATGGGAAAAAGCCTTTGCTCGTTGGATTGCGGAATTTAAAAAGAGAGAGCCTATGCCTTTGTTAGAAAATAAACAATTTAGCTTCTGGAAATGACTTCACAGCTTGGAGCCCAGCAAACCCTATTTTGGATTAAATTGTCTATTAATTAAACTGAAATGATTTAAACATTCATCACCTTGCCTTGCACCCCTCTGAAAACAAAAACAAAATCAAAACAACAAAAAACCATGGGGCTGGGAGTGAGGACAACAGACACCGCCCTCTCCCCCCTCCCCACCCCCCGCACCGCCGCCCCCACCTCTCCCCACCAGTCAGCCTGTTAAAAGTGCACAGGGTTTATGAGGCCAAGGTACGCGCGCCGGCTTCCCGCGGGCGATTGACAAACCCTGCTCGTGGGCCCAGCAGGCGCTGCGTCCCAGCGCGTTGGCAGTTGGCGACCCCCCTCGACTCCCCCTCTATTGCGAGCTCCCTGTGGCCTTTGGAGGCTCCGCCAGTCGGCTCCAAACGTTTTCCATATTTGTTCAGCCTCCGTAATTCGAATACCAAGACAGGCTCAGCCCGCCCAGCGCCGAGCTCGGGGCCCAGCGCGCAGCACACGCACCCACCCACGCAGCCGCCATGGGCAAGGACAAACAGCCCCGCGGCCAGCGGAGGCAAGGGGGGCCGCCGGCCACGGACGCCACCGGGCCCGACGACATGGGGCCGAAGAAGGGCAAGGGGGCCCCCAAGGAGTGCGGGGAGGAGGAGGCCCGGACTTGCTGCGGTTGCCGGTTCCCGCTGCTGCTCGCCCTGCTGCAGCTGGCCTTGGGCATCGCTGTGACCGTGGTGGGCTTTCTCATGGCGAGCATCAGCTCCTCCCTGCTAGTCAGAGACACTCCATTTTGGGCTGGGATCATTGTAAGCATCAAGTCTGTTTTGCCTAAGTGCGTTTGCCGAACAGGAATGCAAAGCCGCATGGTCGAGTCACGACTAACCCAGCTGCATGCTCCCTTCCCCAGCTCCACTCTAACTCGCGCTCTGCTTGATGACTGACGCCTGCACAGTCGATTTGCCCCGGGGCCAGGCCGGCGCCTGAGGACTTGCGCCCCGACTCCTGCTTGTGGCTCCGAACGCCTCCAATGGGCCTGACTCTGACGCGCTCCGGAGCTGGGGAGGCGAGTCAAGGGCTGCTTATTTTGGTCAAATTGAACAGCTCCAAAACAATAAATTCACTTTGGCTTTTTTCTTATCCTAGCTGCTGGACCCCACCCCTGTCCCTTTATAAGTAGCAAACAGTGAAGTAGGTCCATCGTAGTGAAAAGTAGGTTAGGAAAAATCCTGTACTTGGAGTTACCCTATTGGGTAGTATTAATTTTATTCTTCATATTTGAGGTTCATTAGTAAGTTTTACAAAATAATGGTCTAAAGCAGGAAACGCGAATACAGCAAGAACAACCTTAATCTGCTGGAGTCTAAAGAAGGAAAAACTCAGAGCTCTGGCGGAGGCAGAAGTTTACTTGGGACTCTGCTAATGGATGTACTGTTGTTCTAAGCAGAACACTGCTCAGCTGTTGTGAGTGTTGAGACACACAGCATACCTGGCTTAATTAAATGTATTCTTTAATGTAAAATGGGTGGCATTCCTTGAGCACCTACTGTGTGCCTACCCTGCTAAAGACCTTACATATATTTTTTTCTAATCTCCGCATCACCCTTACAGGATAGTTTTTACTCCAGGTCCCAAATGAGAGGACCCAGCACAGACGCACTCACCCAGGGTCATGAGTTGGCAAATCAGCCAAGTTGGTTTCTTTTTGCACGAAAATACATCTGCATTTTCCTCACTGAGTCACATAGTCGCCAGATTTCATCTGATTTATTAAAAAAAAAAACTCTTGCATAATAAGGGCCTGGAATTATGAGAAATGTCCTACATTGATTAATACGGCATTTTTGTACAGAATGTAATTTTAATATTATACTATATAATAACGCCTTGTGGTTTACTAAAATCTCATTGATCCATGAAACAACACCTTGAGGTGGAAGCAGTTCTTCCTCTTTAGACATGAGGAAACAGATTAAGAAAAGTTAAATGACATTCTCAAGGCCCAGAGATTAAAAGTAGCAGAGTCCGGCGAGACTAGAATCATGCTTCTGGCTCCTAGTCTCCTATTGCACCATTACTGCTATTACTGACCGCAGGGGCTGTAACTCATAAAGCAAGCCTCAAAATAAGTTTGTGTCATGGCAGATGTTAAAAACACCTGATAAATATGCATTGAGGTAGGTATTTTCTAATTAAGATTATTTGAACTCACACATTCTTGCAGGGTAATTTAAACCTTTTAATTTGTGTACTAAGAATTCCCACAAAATTATCATGATTGGAGTTTTCTAAATCAAGTGATTTTAAAAATAGCTTTTCACCAAGATATAGTGGGTATTTTAGTCATCCCAATGACTGTCAAGATCCTAGAGGGGAAAAAAATGTCTGTTCTTTAAGCTAATTAAAAGAAAAAAGGAACGAAACTCCTTCATTCAGTAGTTTTGAATACCATTTGTGAATGTGTTTTCCATCTTTTTTAAAATTTCAAAAGCCCAGTAGCAAAAAAAGCAAATTAGATGGGAAAACATTTTCTTCTTAATGTTTAAGGCAAAACCATACATATCACACAATTCTAAAATTTCAGGAGCTCCTATTAGGAGCATCACATGGACACTCCCTGGGTGTGCTACAGAGATATAATCTACAGCTAGGTCTCTCTTCTTTCCAGTTTTCTAGTTCATAATGTAGGATCTACCTGAAGTTGGTTTGTAATGACATCTGTACTGGTACATATAATCTTAAGTTTTCTTTAGAAAACTTAGAGTATATTTGTAGAGCAGAGCAGCTAATGGAGGTGCCCTGAGATGAGTGAGCAGAGTGGCTGAGGAGCCAACCAAGGACAAACTCTCATCCAGCTCGGCCAGAGTTGCAGGGAATGGGCGCTGCCTCCCACGGGCACCGTGCTTGTCATCCTCATCTTGCTGTCTGTGGTTATTCCCAGGGCTCTCCTCCAAGCTTTCAGGAATGGGAAAAGATGGGGAGGCAGGATGGCGATGGGCAGATGGGTAAAGCCTGCACCTGTTGTTGAGCTCTAGCCTGGCCATTGTTCACTGAGTAACTTTGGGCAGGTTATTTAACCTCTCTAGGTATCCGTTTTGTCATTGATGAAACCAGAATGATAATAATAATCATCCTACCTCTTAGGGTTATCCTGAAGATTAAATAAATTAAGACATGTTCTAATACTGAGAATAGTGCTGGCTAACGTTCAGTATCCAATGAGGCAGCTCTTTTTATTAGCAATTAGTGAACCAATCATTGGTGATGGCACTCTTCAAATTAGAAGAGGCTCTATTTTATCTCTAGTCTTGCAGAACAGTCATTTTGGAGTTGCTACATTTCCCAGAGCAGTTTGAACCATGAAAGGGATATCAATTTGGCCATCTCACTTTTTCTGTTCTCACCTAGTTACTCTGAGCAATTGTAGTGGTTTAAGTCAGTCCTGTGCTTTCTGAGTTTCTCTGGAGGCTTATAAAAATTGACTTGAAGGAAAGTGGCCCCTTTGGGGTCATTTTTCCTAGTAATATGGGGGTGATTTGGGTCTAGTATATCCCCCAGGGAATACTGGAACCCTTGCCCTATTTAAGATACCTGCTAGAGCAAAGCATACTGGTCAATTGCTAGGGCTGAGGCAAAGTCCAACCGGTTCCCTAATTTAGGCTGAATTCAAGCAGCGTCTGCAGATTGATGCACTCACGCCATGGACAGCCTTGCATGCTTAACTCATGTTACTTATTCATTTTGCAAGCATGACTATCCCAGTACCCTGGGATTCGGGCATTGCCATCCCCACAATTGAATCTTTGTCAGTGGACAGTGGGGAGACTTCTTGTTGAACAGTGTTTGGTTGCATTGATGAATATTCAGTGAACTTCTGGTTATAGATTGAAGAAGCCCTTGGTAATCTATGATCAGAGCGCCATGTCCAGTGAAACTTTAGGAAAACAAATAAGTTATTTCTTGCCTATCCATAAATATGGCTTCCTCATATCAGAGAAATGATTGAAGTCTTTTTATATCAGTTACAAAAGGTTCCTTATAAAAGAAAAAAATTGAATAGAGACACTTTGGAGACTAAGTAACCTGTCAAAGTAATGTTCTTCTATCCAAATTCTTTATAAATGGCTTAAGGGTTGTAAATCATACCACAAGGACAATCCAAAGTGAAACAGGGTCTCTGAGGATGAACTTGGTGAGGGGCAGGGGCTAAGTAGTAGAAGTTTGCTCTGCATTTTATTCTACTAATGGCTTGTATAGTTGGGTCAAATAGGCATTTAAGGTTGCTCATCATTCTGGAATTCTTACTGATGAAAAAATGAGTACGGATTGAAGGAATTCAAGAATTTTGGGGCCTTTCCTCACTTCTCGCTTAAATGAATACAATTTTGGTTTTTGTGAAACATAACATATTTGAACTTTGGCTTACTTTTCTTGATCCACGAACTTTTGTTGGGGGTGTCCACTACGCTGGGCATTGGTCTAAAAGTAATGAATTATATATCAGGAGGAGATGTCCAGAGATCCTGATGGAACTGTGCCCTTACCGTATCTGACAGTAATGAATAGTTCCTATTAGAAAACTTAACCTACACAAATATTTTTAAAGCCTCTTTACCTTTCAAAGCATTTCACTTACAGTGATTTATTTCCTTTGGCATGTCTATTCTGAAGTCAATTTAAGAGCAAACTCTTGCCTCTCATCCCCAATGGGGATACTTAGTATTTGTTAGTCTCTTGGCCCTGATAGGTAATATTTTCATGGAAAATGGGGATTTCTTTGCCTTATTGTGGTTTTTAGCTTTCCTCATTCTCTTTCCATTGCTTCCATACCCCACCCAACTGGAATAAAAATCCTGATATGTATGCCACATTAATCACATTAGAAAGTTTAAAGAAAGAGCTTAAAAGGGAAGAATATTTCCTTTCCTTAATGTCATTCATAAAACTCATTGTATAAATCTATCATGATTAAGAGTCCTGTCAAGAATTTGAATAACAGTTTTCATATGTTAACTTACTCTAAGGAATTAAAAATGCAGGTTTATTCAGATTTCTAAAGTCTAATTCTAACTTGACTTAATGGAAAGGAAAATTGGATGGTTATTTATTTTAAAACAGAATACACCTGAAATTCACAATTAGATGTATGACACATTGCACATATCAGTTTTCTACATAGGTGTATTAACATTTGAGAAATTTAATCTGGAATTATATTTTAGGAATACACTGCATAGTAATACATTAATTTTTATATTGGGACTTTAATATGCTTCAAAATCGAATGTCACACCTGTGGTACCTCTGGGAAATAATTTTTATTATATCAACTGTCACACAATTGTTAGGAGCTGAAGGGTGATAATTACATGCGGTAACTCAATTTATTATAATAAATAATGGTAGGAAAATTATACATGAAGTAATCCTAGTAAGTATACATGGAATGTAATTCAATTAATTGGTCAAAAAATTAAAAAGTATATGAAAATAAAAGGAAATATTGAAAATTTTGGTAATATATTTTCTGAAAGAATTTTAGGAATGCAAAATAAAGAATAAGAAAGGTTAAGACTGAACAAAATCATTCGACGCTCAGAATATTAAGACAAATATATTTTCCCCTTACCTCTAGTCTCTTACTCAGCCAGATACACAAAGGCCATGAGCGTGCTTATATAAGGTGGAGCTTATCCCTGAATCTTCTTTGTCATTTTAAAATAAGGAGATGAAGGAGCAGGTCCCAGTATTTTCAATCCAGTACAGTGGCTATATTAACTCAGAAAGCCAGTCTTGGAAACTTTTCATATGTCAATGATCATTTGATTGTATTTTATATCACAGAAACATTAGTGTATAGAATGTGTGGGTAACCCAATAAAAATAGACAAATTCATTCTCTGTAAGTGTATTACATGCATGTGGGGCTACTCTGTATCTCCTGATGCACAATGGGTACCCAAAAAGTGTGGGATTGAACTCTATTTGTTTTATATTTGTCATTATCAGAGTTTGCGTTTGCACTGCTGAAAAGCAGTTTTAAACTATGGTTTGCAGACAAATTTAAGTTTTTTGATAACATTTAAAAGGTAATATAAGATAACTATACAAAGAAAGGTAACTATACAAAGGTAACTATAAGGTAATGTAAGAAATGTTTTGGGTTCCTGGATTCCAGAAATATTCAGAATATATTGAATTAGCATTACGGAGATGATGTTCATTTCATGTTATAAAGTGCCTGCAGGGTTTTTAAAAAAAGAGGAAAAAGGGATCGTTTGACTTATTTTACATTGCCCTAATTATAATAAGTTAGGATTGATGTCACTGAATGCTGGATGTCTTCCACCAGCAAAGAAAGTGATGGCATAGGTTTTCCTAATATTGGTCTAACAGTTTCATAGATTGCCAATATGATGTCCACATTGAATTTCTTCTGAGGAAATGGATGCTTTCTAGACTTTTTCTTGCCTTTAGCCTTGTCTGTGACATTTCTACGAAGGGTATTCTTTAACTGGGTCCACTTGCCTGTGTTGTTCCCTGAAAGGTCAGCATCCAGCATTAAAGGTCACACACAAGGGTATGTGAAGAGTTCAGTTGCATATTTCTATGTTGCTGTAGGACAGGAACGGAATCTCATCATTAAAATTTAATTAGATATCATTTCACTGCAAAATACAGTTCATTTTTAAGGCCCCAATCCTGGCAAACTAGAGAAATGCTGATCCAAAGAGCCCATCAAATCTGTAGCTGGATGGGACCTCATGATGTTGTATTTTAACCCTGTAGTTTTTACTTCTTGTGACTATTCAAGTCCAGTTTTATTGTAGTAAATTCATAAGCTGAAGGTGAACTATTTTTTTAAAGAAGAATGTTGGCAATCATACCTAAATTATAAACCATATAAAAGTCTTTTTCAGAGGCCCGTCTTTCAAATGGTTTGGATGCCACCTCAGATCTCAGTGTATCGATACAAAACTTGGCGGGAGTAACAACTCTCAGATGCCCAAGCAAGGCAGCTCACTTGATCACCTTGGTTAATTTTAAAATGCATATGTGTATACCTACACATATGGCAGTAACCAAAAATACACTTTTCTTTCTGTCTTGGTCTGCTCCAGCGTGGTCAGGCTCTGACGAGGGCTCTTCCCTGGCTTGCAGAGGGCTGCATTCTCACTGTGCGTGCATGTGGCATCTTCTCCTTGGTACGTGTGCTAGGAGAAAGGCAGGAATTTTTCTCTTCTTCATCCAAGGCCACCAGTCCTGTTGGATTGGGACCTGATCCATATGACCTCATTTATCTTTGGTTACTTCTTAAAAGCCCACCTCTGAATTCAGCCACTCTGGGGGTTAGGGCTTAAACACATGCATGTGGGGGAATGCCGTTCAGTCCATAGCACATTCAGTGAGGAATATAAAGTCATACAACCACTTCAGTGACTCTTAAGCTCATCTGTCTGCTTAGTCATGAAGGCACTACGGTTTTCATGGAACAGCTAGACGTCTGAATGTTTCTGATGAGAATTCCCAGCCAATAGACTGACACATGACGGTGCGAGGAGCTGGCTGGCTCTGTGCCCACACCAGTGGTGAAACAGGCAGAGGAGGTTGTTTCACTGTGTTTATAGATTGCTTCTTTCATCAGATTTCTGTAAAAATAAAACAGTAGATTCAGTAAGTGAAAACAATTCTAAGGGTAGCTTAGGCAGTTTGTTTGCTGCATGAGCTCTTTAAAGTTTAGGAACCACCACTTAGTAAATCTCTGCCTTCCTTTTACTGCCCCTTGCTCTCAGGTTCTAGCTAGATGACACCTTGGCTGCTGAGGCAAGGAAATGAGGGTGTTTGGCTGAGTGGTGCTGTTGGGGGAAGCTCAGATCAGCTTCTCGTCCTCTGAGGGCAGATGCTTGGTGTTTTTAGAACTCAAGGCAAGCCACCTCTCAGGTCTTCATAATATGGAGCCACTGTTTTCCTTTTTGATGATGAGTCTGAAAAGTAGAGTCAGACTCTCGGTTTTGTGAAATGGGTCAGAATAAACCTCGGGTGTTACCACCTTGGGCCTCTCATAACATCCTCTAGCAGGAGCCTGCATCTCCTTGGTAGGTCTCCCCTTTTGCAGGCCTTCAAGGGCTTCTGATAGGATCCTGTGTGTCCTGCTTACACATCCCAAACTGAGCTTTGCTTTACTCTATCAAGAGCTCCATAAACCCAAACCATCCCAGGGGAAAAGACAAGAGAAGATGGCCTAGAGCAGTCCAATCTGCCTCTTTTAACTGCTAGTCCAACCCTAGTTCCAAAACGAGTAGCAAACAACAGCACAGCCGGCATTCCAGAGGCACCTTATGGTGTCTCCGGTCTGATTTTGGAGCATATTTCAAGTTGATGCTCTTTGATCTAATAATGTTGCTAGAGCAATATCCCCTGCTTAACACGGTCATGAATATACTTCAGTGATGTGTTTTCTACGCGCTGGCAAAAAGCCAGTAAGTGCGTGGGCGTTAGAAAGCGCAGGGTCTGTTCATAACGAAGCATTCTCAGATTCTGCCAACAAAGTCTGGTTGAGTCCTGTTTCTGTTGTTGCAGAAATAAGCAACTCCCCACCCCTGGCTGGGAGGGCCCAGGGGCTGGAAGAGGCTGCAAGAAAGCTCGAGAGGGTGCCTTTTTAGTGGTGTCCCACTCGGCTGTTGTTTGGAAAGTGTTTGATTCAGCATGCATCGTAATGAGCCATAAAAACCCGTTTGAGGTAGGTTGTTATCAAGGCCTCTCTCAGGTGGAAGACAGTGACAGGTGTCCAGAAGAGAGGGAGAATTGCAAGTGTGTTAACACAAGACCCGACTAGGGAGAGAATTGTAGCTTTATTACTAGGGGAGGGGAAAAAAAAAAAAAACAACAAGACAAAACAACTTTCTAGCTCCTTCTCAAGTATCAGGTGTGGCACACATATCAGGCTTTTCGTCTTGGCTCAGCTTTATCTCACTTTGAGTTGTGCCAGGAGAGCGATGAAGGAGGCCTTTTCCAAGATAAGGGGAACAGCTTTTCAGTCTTGATCAGTGTTGTCGGAGGGTGGAGGCTGCTGCTCAATTAGGGGGAACACAGGCTGCCTCTCCCCGTCTCCGTGAAAGGGCGGAGCAGCCAAGGCAACAGAAGGGCAGACTTGGACCCCATAAGGTGAACACGTTATAATGTAGGAAAGCTCCTGTCTCCGTGACGACAGACAGCTCCAACACAGAATGTGACCACCCTTTAAGTTTACATGTTACTTACTCAATGAATTTATTTTTTTCTCGTGTTTTCAGCTAGTCAGATTCTGAACCAGAAGGATCAGACCCACCTGGGTTGGCTTGATCTCATAATCTTTCTGTGATCCGGACACCTATTAAAGGGTTTCGATCAGAATTAAGAGTTTTGAGACCAAATAATTTAAAAAATGAGTATAGGATGACCGTAACTATTGTGTTATAGAACCCTCGATAAATAATTCTCATTCAGTGGCCGAATCTAGTGCGTCACAAATTTTTCCACCTCGAGACCTCCCTGAAGCCTCTCTCCCTTTCTCCCTGTCCTCACACACACATCACAAAAAGCTCAGTGTCTAGTAACCCATGTTGCCATGGAAGGGAAGAGGAGAGACGCTGGAGAGGCGGCAGCCTGCCTGGGAACACTGATCTCCTCATGTTGAAAAGAACAAAACACTTTTCAAAGGAGAAATAATATTATATATTCCTTAACATTCCATTACATCCTGGGTTTTTGTTTTGTTTTGGTAGAGTGCTCTCAATTAGAAAACCACTTGGTAATATTTTTTACACGTTGAACAGGATGGTTCTGTCATTTATACTCCTGTTACAATGTTATATAATTGAATTTATATTGATTTATTGTATAACTGCTGTATACTGTAATATCTCATAAGTTTTTATTTATTGTACTATTTCAGATACGTGAACCAGGGGTATTAATGGAGAATTATCTCTGAAGTCCTTTCTAAAGAGGGACCTAATTTGAGAACCTATTTAATTGTGTCTGAGTAATAAAATCCTGCCTACAACTATATCCATGGAGTAAACTAAATCCACATTTACATGATTCCTTTCCCTTCTGAGGACTTGAAAAATCCCAGTGAAACAAATAAACTATAGGTTGTTTATTTTTCCCACAAATACGGAGCAATTATATATACCCCTCTCATTGATTTATGATAAATTTTGGAACACAATCTTTGTTTCTGTTACCTTTTTTGAAAATGGATTATGTTGCAAAGTAGGTATTTGTAGAACTTACTATTAGTTTCTGATAAGTCACCACAAGAGTGAGTCAAGGTGGCTGATAGGAAACAGAACAGAACCCTATTTAAAAAAAAAAAGAGTACTTACAAGTAAATAGAAACATTTCATATCTTAACCAGCCTCCCTTTGCCTTTCCCCATGCCACTCTGGAGCCCCCAGGAGCTCAGTGTCTGGGTGAAGACACATGCCTACAACTAACTACAGTACAGTTTAGAAAACCAAGGACTAAAGTGGTGCCCGGGAGAAAACAGCATCATGAGGGTGTAACTAGTCCTGTCTGGGGAGGACCAGGAAGGAGAGGGGAGCTGGACCTGTAGGAGGCTCCAGCTTTGGATAGACTCCCGTGTCTACCCATTTGTAGCCATTTCAAAAAAATTTTGGTTACGATTTTTATTTTCATTTTTATGAGGGTTTGAATAAGTATGGGCAATTCTATGATTATTTTTAATTATGAAAATTTCTTTATACACAGGTTTGTCATGTTTTCATATTTTGTCATAAATGTCTTCTTAAAGAAAGAAAATACAATACATTGAAGTTGCCTGTTTCCTTTCTCAATCATATTCTCCTACCCCAACACCCTCTTTCTCTGGAGGTATCTGCTATCCTGAATTTCGTATTCATCATGCCTGTGCATATTTCCTTACTTTTGAATTGGAATATATATCCATAACCAATAGCTAGTAGTTTTACATGTTTTAAATTGTATATAAATGGTAGCATAATATTTTTACATATTGTTTTTGTTTTTGTGTTTTTATTTTATTTATTTATTCTTAGAGGGCAAGGGAGGGAGAAAGAGAAGGAAAGAAACATTGATGTGAGAGAAACATCAATCGGTTGCCTCTTGCGTGTGCCCCGATTGGAATCAAATCGGCAACCCAACCAACCAACCTACGCCAGTCAGGGCTTTGCTCATTGCTTTTGAGATTTATTTATAATAGTACATGGATACCATTTATTCATTTTTGCTATACTGTATTTCATTATAGGAATATACAACAATTATTCATTGTCCTGTTGGTGAAAATTTAGGCCATTTTCAAAAAAAATTATTTTAGCAATTATAAACAGTTTGGCAATGGACATTCTATTCCATGATTCCCTGTGCAGATATTTCAGTTTCTTTTGGGCATATTCCTAGGACTTTCCACTCACTAGATATTGACTGATCAGTACCACAAACCCAGAGCTGTACCAACCTGTACTCCCACTGACAGTGAGTCAGAGTTCCCACTGGTTACACAGACTTGCCAACATTTGAAATGTCAGACAATTTTAATTTTTGCACATTTGTGTGCAATGATATCTTGTTTTAATGTACACTTTTCTGCTTACTGCTTAGGTTGAACATATTTTTAATGTTTATTGCCATTTTATTCTGTTTTCTATCATTTATTTGGTCAACTAATATTTTCTAGGGGTGATTTTATCTCTTACTCACTGAGTTATAGGATTTGCTTTCTTTGTTACTTAACTTCTGTGGTGTTAGGTGCTGCAAATATGTTTTCCTAGTTGGTACCATGTCTTCAACTTAATGTTTATGGTGGCTTTGTGTGAAAGATTTAATTTTACTGTATTATTTATATTGATCAATCTTTCTATGATATGTGCTTTGAAATATTTTAAAGAAATCTCTTCCTATCCCAAGATCATAAAAAAATTTTTATATCACTTTCTAAAAATGTCAAAGGTTTGTTTTGGTATTTATATTTTTAATCTAAGGGGTCTAATTTTTTGCATGTGATGTGAGGTAGTGTCCATATTTTGTTTTTTCTCTTAAGGATTGTTAATTTTTCTAGTACCATTTAATAAATAATTGATCCTTTCTATACTGAACTGCTATGTCCATTTATCATCTATCAAAGTTTCCATATTAGATTTGAGGATTGTCTTTGTGATTCTCTTCAACTTAATTGCTTTGTCTATGACTGTGCCAATATCACATTGTCTAAATTAATCAGCACTATGACCTGGTTGGTGTGGCTCAGTTGGTTGGAATATGCTCCTGTAACCAAGGGGTTGCTGCTTGCTTCTTGATACTCCATCATGGATATGCCTGGGTTGTGGTCCAACCAAAGATGCTTGGTCCAGGTGCAGTCCTGGGGGCCGTACACTTGTTCTGGTGGCAGCCAATCAAAGTTTCTTTCTCATATCAATGTTTCTTTCTCTCCCTTCCTATCTCCCTTCCTCTCTATCCAAAAGCAATGGGAAAAAATGTCCTTGGGGGAGAATAAAAGAAAAAACAGCACTGTAATACACCTTGTGTAACAGTGATAGCATAAGCAATCCACCTCCTCTCATGTCCACCCCCCTTATTCTTCTTCAAAATTGTCTCTGTAAGTCTTAACCATATGTGTTTTAGAATTGGCTTTTAAGATCCAAGAAGAATACCTTTGGTATTTTTTAATGTATTTTATTGATTATGCTATTACAGTTGTCCCATTTTCTCCCCTTTATTCCCCTTCACTCTACATACCCCTGCCTACCCACATTCCCCCCCTTTAGTTCATGTCCGTGGGTCATACATATAAGTTCTTTGGCTTCTCCATTTCCTATACTATTCTTAACCTCCCCCTGTCTATTTTCTACCTACCATTTGTGCTGCTTATTTTCCCCCTCTCTCCTCCTCCCACTCCCCTGTTGCTAGCCCTCCATGTGATCTCCATTTCTGTGTTCCTGCTCCTGTTCTACTTGTTTGCTTAGTTTGCTTTTGTTTTAGGTGTGGTTGTTAATATCTGTGAGTTTGCTGTCTTTTTACTGTCCTATTTTTTTAATCTTCTTTTTCTTAGATAAGTCCTTATAACATTTCATATAATAAGGGCTTGGTGATGATGAACTCCTTTAACTTGACCTTGTCTGAGAAGCACTTTATCTGCCCTTCCATTCTAAATGAAAGCTTTGCTGGATAGAGCAATCTTGGATGTAGGTCCTTGCCTTTCAAGACTTCGAATACTTCTTTCCAACCCCTTCTTGCCTGTAAGGTCTCTTTTGAGAAATCTGCTGACAGTCTAATGGGAACTCCTTTGTAGGTGACTGTCCCCTTATCCCTTGCTGCTTCTAGAATTCTCTCCTTCATTTTAATCTTGGGTAATGTAACTATGATGTGCCTTGGTGTGTTCCTCCTTGGGTCCACCTTCTTTGGGACTCTCTGAGCTTCCTGAACTTCCTGGAAGTCTATTTCCTTTTCCAAACTGGGTAAGTTCTCCTCCATTATTTGTTCAAATAAGTTTTCAATTTGTTGCTCTTCCTCTTCTGGTACCCCTATAATTCAAATGTTGGAACGTTTAAAGATGTCCTGGAGGTTCCTAAGCCTCTCCTCATTTTTTTTTTTTTTTTTTGAATTCTTGTTTCTTCATTGTTTTCTAGTTGAATGTTTCTTTCTTCCTTCCTTCTGGTCCACACCATTGATTAGAGTCCCAGTTTCCTACCCATCACTATTGGTTCCCTGTACATTTTCCTTTATTTCACTTAGTGTAGCCTTCATTTTTGCATCTAATTTGCAACCAAATTCAACCAATCCTGTGAGCATCCTGATTACCAGTGT
Source organism: Anoura caudifer (assembly GCA_004027475.1). Classification (NCBI taxonomy): domain Eukaryota; kingdom Metazoa; phylum Chordata; class Mammalia; order Chiroptera; family Phyllostomidae; genus Anoura; species Anoura caudifer. The sequence goes on from PVKU01000858.1 coordinate 171,626, forward strand.
TTTGAACTGTGCATCTGATAGGTTGGCTATCTTTTTATCACTTAGTTGTATTTTTTTTTGGAGCTTTGATCTGTTCTTTCATTTGGGCCATTTTTTATTGTCTTGGTGTGCCTGTTAGGTAGTGAGGGGCAGAGCCTTATGTGTTCACCTGAATGGGGCAACCCACCTCGCCATGTTGTGACTCTGTATGTGGGGGAGGGTTCCAAGAGGGAACAATGGCATTTGCTCCACTCTCTGCCAGTTTTCAGTCACTTCCCCTGCTTCCCACAACCAATTTGGGCCTTTCTGGTGCTGATTTCCATGTGAGTGGGCTTACGTTCTAGGACCCTGCAGGTCTCCCCAACAAACTCTCCTGTGAGGCTGGAAGTCTCCCCGGGCACCTCAACCCCCACAGGTGTTTTCAGTCAGTGGTTTGAGGCTTTATTTCCCCGTGCTGGAGCCCTGGGTTGTGCAGTCTGTCCCATTCCCCTGTTGTTATTCCCATTTTATCTGCACGTGAATGTGTGACTGCTCACTCCACCAGCTGCCGCCTTGCTGGTCCACCCGCTGCTGCCTTGCCAGACACTTGCAGCCTTGCCTGCCCTGCTCCACAATCCATGGCCTCCCTGGTCTTCCAGCCACTGCCTTACCGCGAGTCCTCTCTGCCCCGCTGCCTGCTTCTGCCCCGCTGCCTGCTCCCGCCCCTCCTACTGGTCTGGATGAATGTTTCTTCTTTAACTCCTTGGTTGTTGGACTTCCATACAGTTCAATTTTCTGTCAGTTCTGGTTGTTTTCTTTTTTATTTTTAAATTGCTGTTGTCCTGCTTTTGGTTGTGTGAGGAGGCACAGTATGTCTACATCTTGGCCAGAAGTCACCTTTGGTATTTTTTTTTATTTGTACTTTCTTTACATGAGAGAAAATATGTCTCCATTTATTTGATATTCTACAATGTTCTACAGTTTAGCTACAGTGTATCTAAATATGTAGTTTCTTTTTTTTTATCTTATGGGTGATTTATGTTTCCTGAATCTAAGATTTTTGTGTCTTTCATGAATTCTGAAAAAATTTTAGGATTCTGAAAAATTTATATGTATTTTTTCAGACCTTACCTGTCTCTTCTTTTTAGTCTCTTTGGAATTGCTATCAGATGTATGTTTAGACTTACTTATGTCATCTCTTTTCTTAACCTCTCTGTTATGCTTTATCTCTCCATTTCTCTGTGTGGTATTTTGGATTAGTTTTTCAGACTTATCTTCTAGTTCACTATTCCCATTTTCAGTTGAGTTTAATCTGCCTATTCATGTCCATTGAGTTTTTAACTCCAATGATTTTATTTTTAATTTCTAGAACTTACACTTTGTTGTTTTTTAATATATCCCTGGTGTTTTAAAGTGCCCTATTTTTTATTCATGTTTTCAACTCCTTCTTTCATGACTCTATTTTGCATATCCTTTTTTATAGCTCCATTTATTGGTTCTATTATTTGAAATTCACATGGCACTAATTCTGAAAGAGGGAGAACACACACACATGGTTATACCCTGGCCTTCATTAATGAGCTGCTTCTTTATGTGTCTCTATAATTGGTTTGTGAATTGAGTTTCCAAGAGGCTTTATCTGTGATAAGTTGGTGTAGATACTAGATAGCATAACCCTTCTAGACCATTTGTCTAGCCAGGTGTCTCACACTATCATCATGAGCCAATACCACTCTCTTGTTTCCTTAAATTGTTTATTACAGAAAATTTCAAGCTACACAGAAGTTGATAATTAACCCTATGTTCTCATTACTCAGCTTCAATAATTATTAACTTATGATCAATCTTACTTCACTTGTATGCTCCTATACTCCATCCATACACATACATCACACAATGGATTATTTTGAAGTAAATACCAGATACTATATCATTTCACCTATAAATATTTCACTATGTAAGTCAAAAAATGAAGACTAAAAATAATCAAATCCCAATCACACTTAACAAGTTAACAATTTCTTAATAGGATCAAATCAGTGTTCAAATATCCATGATTCACTCATGAATATTTCTTCATAGTGTGTCAAAATCAGGACCCCAATAAGATCTATAAGCTGTAATTGGTTCATATGTGTCTTATGTCTTCTTTACTCAAAGATTTACCCCTTCTCTATCTTTTCTGTTCTCTCTCTCACACTCCCTCCCTCTCTCTCCCCTACAACTTATTTGTTGAAAAAAACAAAACAAAACAAAACAAAACAAAACAAAACAGTGTTTCTTCCCCAGGATTGTTTTCATGTTATTTTCCACTTTCTCACTTGAAGAGTTCCAGGACTACTCAAATGGTAGAACACCCTCAAAATCTTCACCCCACCATCAGCTGAGACAGAACCATTTTCTTGATGATATTCAGTGCAAGTGGGTTATTCTGTGGTCATGTAAGTGTGTAGCCTTTTGAAGGGCCTACCTTTATGCCCTGGTCTTAGTTCCATCTTTTCATCTCTAGAAGCTCAGAGCATTTTAAGTTGTTTTTATCAAAAGAAGGGTTTCATATCATTTGACCCTTAATATTATGCATAAATAAAATTTCATGACACTTTAAAAAATATTTGAATTAACTTACAAGTTTCTTAACCTCTCTGAGTCACAATTTTCTATAGAATGGGGTGATTTTTTTTTTTACTTACTGCATTTAGGGAATAAATTAGGTAATGCATACAAAGTGGTAATGCACAAAAGGTAGCCTTCCTGGGTAGAGGAATTCCTTGAGCAGGATTCGAAGAATAAATATTACTAGATTCAAAATGATTGAAGGCAGAGTACCAGGAGTGAGGGATAAAGAACTAAAAGACATTTTAGGTCAAAGCACAATTCATGTCTTATGACTATCCAGCTCAGTTTTCATCCACAACCAACTTAATTACTTCACAATTCTGTTGTTTGTGCTTATTGTCTTTTGAGGGTATAATTGCCATAATTCCCAGCAGTTCCCATAAAACATGAAACTTAACATGGATATACAACTCTGTTATAGTATTAAAATAAGACCAAACCAAAGGAATTCTGCTTGACTCTCTCTATGATAAGTCATACTCCAGGGTAGTTGTCAGATTTTCCTCTCAGTTTTCTGTGAGTTGAAGAAACAGTTGTGAGATTCACTGATGTAAAATGTGAGCTATTTGCAATGATTTTCAAGCAAAGGTTTGGAACTTACAAAGTGTAGCGGCTCTGTGCTGCTACATCTCTTACAGATGTCCTCGGCTTTCTGGCTTTATGCTTTGGCAGGAACATCAAGGAAAGCACACTATATATTCACAGGATTTGGGGGATTCTCAATTCCTTAATCCGGCTGCTGGCTGCTGGTCACAAGTTCCAACTTCTTTTTATCAGTTCCATCAAGATAGTTTTCTCCTATCTTATAAAGCAACATGTGAGATACAAGTGAACATCTGCGATGCACAGCAAGTGCTGAGGAACAGCACAGCTACGGGACAAGCACGTTTTCCTTCCCACTCTTTCTGTGCTTGCTCAACAGCTCTTGCTAAACTACAGGGCCATGCAAGTTACAGTGCAACACTGGTTAAGAAAATTGAAGATACATACAATGCATAAAAAGATACACTATATAATATGTATGTATAAATCAAAACTCTATACCTATATACCAGATCAAAAATATTTGAAAAACATTACTTTGTTGCTGACATGTATATGTAGTTAGGCCCACGATGGTTGCTTCTGTAGTGAACATGAGTAGATTTTTTTCTTGTCATTATCCCTTAACAATACAGTAGTGTATTGCATTATGTAAATATAACAGCTATTTACATAGTATTTGCATTGGGTTAGGTATAGCAAGCAATCTAGAGATGATTTAAATCATACAGGAGGATGTGTGTAGGTTATGTGCAAATACTAACCAGTTTTATATCAGGGACCTGAGCGTCTACAGATTTGGGTATCTGCCAGGGTCCTAGAACTAATCCCCCGCAGACATGAGGGAAGTCTGTATACTTCTGGTGATGGGACAGTTTTAAATCATGATAAAATCCACCACTCTGAATTAGAAAGGATGTATGTTACTCTACAAGGGATTTCAGCCTCGTGTGTAAGTGCTCCTTACCTTCTTTACAAACCAAGCAGAGCTTTCACCGCAACGGGGCAGGTCCATCTACCCTCACTGCCGGCCATTGCATGAGCAATAATGTCCTTAAGAATTGCCTCATAAATTCTTAGAAATCTCATTTTTACCATTTACTTTCCAAAGAGATCTGGATTTAGCAAAAGTCTAAGTGACAATAGGCCTGCTTTTGTTTTTCGATTCAACTAATATGATATAAATAATTTATTTTGAATCAAATCTGAATGTCTTTGTAAACTCATGGGAAAAGTCCCATACATTTACAGTAATTCAGAGGTGGAAATTGTCAGGGATCAACTCCTTAGGCAAAAGGATAATTATAACAATAAAAGGGAAAAAAGAGTGAGTAGATATTATAGATGGATGTTATAAACATAAGTGTGGTTGAACAATCATCTTTTCCCTTTAGACACTGAAAAGAAACAATTTTCTGGGACAGAATTCATCATTGAGAATTACCTTTTCACCGACATATTCTCACCTGGATTTCTACTAGCTTTAAAAAACATCTCTGAGGTTGTCTTTGCAAAGTAAATATTACAAAAAGTGTTCTCTCCAACCCCCACGGAGAGATGTGGACATACACAGATGGGTATGTGTCATGGCCCAAACTCTTCCCGGGCCAGGTGGAACTCAGTCCTTAGATGAAGAAAGCATTTCTGCCCCAGAGCTCCCTACAGACAATTTCTACTCTAGATAAAAAGAGCAAAACTGTGAAGCTTTAGGCAAATTGAATATCTTCCTGATATATGCTTGGCTTCCTTGATAAGCCAAGCAAAACAATTCTAAGCAAAAGTTACTAGCTATAAAAAATTGTTGCTAGCTATAGTTTTGTTTGTAGTGGAAAATAAGCTACTACTTTAAGCTTGGTTTAATAAAAACAAAGAAAAAAATTAAATTATAATTAGTGTCCTGGGTTCTAATGTCTGTACATTAATGTTTGTAGAGTTTAGAGACAGATAGTTGGTCTCCTCCCTCAGCATGATGGTCAACTCTGCCATAGGCTCTTTGGTTGATTTTGAATCTTTGTATTTACATGGCTATTACTTTTGGAATTTCCCATTAATATCTGTGCACTTGGTTTGGCTGAAACAATTATGCTTTTAATGGAAAAGTAATATTAATTTTGGATCTGTTATGGACAGAAAACATTTTTAGCTGAACGACATTTTTTTTCCCCAAGAATTGAATGCTTGTCTTTGTAAAACCACAATAGTGTAATCAGAGAGACATACACAGCGTGGCATGTTTACCAAGACTGGCATTTCCTGGGTAGCAGATAATAAGTAGGCTTGTATCAGAAAGAAAAAGAAGCAGAAAAAGAAGTTTTATAACTCTTAAGTGTTTGCAAACTATTTATGTCAACATTATTGGAAAGATTTCTGAAAAGTGGTCCTTGCTATGAAAGCAAAAGTAGCCCAAGCCGCTAAATGAAAGGGTTCATTTATTCATCTGACAAATATGCATTGACTGCCTCACATGTGCTGGGTGCTTCCCTAAGCCTTTACACAAGCTGTCTTATGTAATCCTCACAGCAGTGTATGAAGCAGGCATTCCTGTTATCATCCCACTGATCAGGAAGCTGAGTCCCAAAGAGGTTCACTTGTCCAGGGCCCACAGCGAAAAGTGGTGGGGATGGCTTTTGAACCCAGGTCTGTCAGAGCCAGAGCTAAGATATATTGCCTCAGTCTCTATGTATAAGTATATGGCCCATTTTGCTGCAAAACTTTATATAGTTACCCTCTCTTGCCACTTCTCTAGGTCAGGGAGAGCTGAGATAACTTAGAGTGGATGTGTTGTTGAAATAACAGAACCAGCAAGGTTCTCGTAAGAAACAAGTGTGAGTCCACCATCTTTTTTTTTTAAGGTTTTGGGGGACATTACCAATTCATTTTATTAGGGGGAGCAAATCATTTTAAGGACTTAATTGTTTGCATTTCCCTGATTACTACGTATCATTTTGGGGGGAAGAGAAGCTATGATGATAAGTAACTGCCATGTTCTCCATAGCTCTTCCCAACAACTGACATGCATCTACCAATTTGTTTGTGGTCTGCCTCTCCTCTCTAAAGCACCGGCCCCATGAAGGTAGTGATCTTTGTCCCTTTTGTTCACTGCAGTATCTCCAGAGCCTCAGAGAGAAGCTGGCACATTGTGGTAGGTAAACAATGAATATTTGTTAAATGATCAGAATGAGATTATTCCTAAGATGTGATAGAGGCCTACATTTACATATATTATTTATTTCAGCTCAAATTTCAGAGTAAGTTATACTAGCCCAGTTCGAAGTCACAGAGATGGAAAAAATAATGCCAACTATAATTCCAGACACATTATTTGTGATCCTTAAATTATAAGCAAAGTATTAGTTTCTCCATTTTATATATGATGAGACCAAGTCTCAAAGACTGTGGCACCTTCCTGCAGCTTAGACAGGTGTGTGGACCTCAAACACTGTTTTTTTACACACTCTGTCCCAGAAGTGGTGCTTCGAGCCACTGAGCACAGGAGAGGAGCAGATGATGGAATAGTCTCCAAATCTCTGCACTTCCCACTTCACTGACGGTGCTGTCAAAATTCCACCAGGGAGGCAGCCAGGCCATGTAATGGCTAAGAGACAGGCTCTGTGCTTTGACAGGTACAGCTATCAGCGCTGTATTTGCTATGTGATCTTGAGCATAAAACCTTTCTGAGCTTTAGTTTCCTCACCTATAAAGTGGGGCTAATAATAGCAATTACCCCATAGGATTTATATAACGATCAAATAGGCTATGCTACAGAGAATGCTTAGTTTAATGCCTGCCATGTACAGCAGTCCCCCTTGTCCTTGGTTCCAGTTTCCATGGTTTCAGTTACCCATGGGCAATGCCAGTCTGCAAATATTAAATGCGGACTTCCAAAAATAAACAATTCATAAGTTTTAAATCGGGTGCAGTTCTTAGTAGAATGATGAAATCTCATGGCGTTCCACTCCATTCTGCCTGGGATGTGAATCATCCCTTTGTCCAGCGTGTCCACACTGCAGACACTCCCCACCCATTAGTCACTTAGTCGCTGTCTGGGTTATCAGATTGACTGTTGTGGTGTCGCAGTGCTTGTGTTCAAGTGACCCTTATTTTACTTAATAATGGCCCCACACACAAGAGTAGTGATGCTGACATCTTGGATACGCCAAAAAGAAGCTGTAAAGGGTTTCCTTTAAAGTGGAAACATGTAAGTTCTTGACTTTAATAAGGAAAGAAAAAAATTGTATGCTAAGGCTGCTACAACTTATGGTAAGAAGAAATCTTCTATACATGAAATTGTGAAGGAGCCCTGGCTGGTGTAGCTCAGTGGACTGAGTGCAGACTGCAAACCAAAGGGTCACAGGTTCAATTCCCAGTCAGGGCACATGCCTGGGTTGCAGTTCGGGTCCCCAGTGGGGCGCCACACGAGAGGCAACCACATGTTGATGTTTCTCTCTCTCTCTTTCTCCCTCCCTTCCCCTCTCTAAAAATAAATAAATGAAATCTTTAAAAAAAGTAGTTTTAAAAAAAGAAATTGTGAAGGAAAGAAATTCATGCTAGTCTGCTGAGAGACCACATTCACTAACTTTTATTACAGTATGTTATAATTGTTCTATTATATTATCAGTTATTATTAATTTCTTATTGTACCTAATTTAAAATTAAATTTGATCATAGATATGGATTTATAGGAAAAGACAAGGGATATATAGGGTTTTGTACTACCAATGGCTTGAGGCATCCACTGGGGGTCTTGGAAGCTATTCCTTGTGGGTAAGGGGGACAACTGTACTCACAAACTAATCTCATTTGGCACCAGATGCTTCTGTAAGAGAAGGGACTCAGAGTGGGTAGAAAATGTGGTAGCGGTGCAGGGATGTGCTAGAGTATCTCTGTGAAAGCCGATTGTGAGCATTTCTTCCCAGCTCTGTGCTCAGTGACTTGATGTTGGTAGCTTTATATCAGCCATGCTACAAATACCATCTCCTGCCCCTGCATCTGGCTGTTAAACATTTCCCAGCACATCACTGTACTGGTGGTCCAGTTTTAGAAGTGATTACTTTGCTTTGGCTTGGGGTGGAGTGAGCAATGCCTGTCAACAGCAGCAGAGTGTCACATCACACACACTGACTGAGGATTGAGAGATGCTTCCCAAACCACCAACCAGACACATGGAGGCTACAGGCTCTCCAATGAGGTCATGTTCAAATAGCAATGAAGACAAAAGGTTCCACCCAATTTTAAGGACTCCTACAATAACAAAGACTGAACTTCTTTTTGGGGAAACTAACTCATCCATAAGAAACTCCACTAGTCAGTGTTTTAATCTAGACCCCTAACCATTCAGATAAATGCTGTATCAGACGTCAGCCTTTAGAAGACTGTTTTTAGCTTAGGCTAGTGGTTCTCAAAGTGTGGCCTTGGGACCAGCAGTATCAGCATTACTCAAGAATTTGTGAGAAATGCAAATTCTAGGTCCCTACCCCAGACCAATTGGATCAGAGATTCTGGGGATGGGGCCAGTTTTTATCAAGTCTTTCAAGTGCTCCTCAACCAATGGCCTAGACTTTGTCTCTCCACAGGCAGTAGCAATGAGAATCCAGTAAAAATGCTTAGTTATGCTAAAATATCCTCTCCCATCCTTCTGAATTTTTGATCCAATAAACAGCCTTTAATAGATCCTCATGAAATGTTCTTTTGTGCATTGTTTAAATCTCTGACACACTGTATGCTAATCAGCAATTCTCCTGAGTGAGACTGCATTCAGCTGACAGATTGCAATATACTGAAAGTTTGTGGAAAATGATTTCTAATAGTCTAGCTTAAATTCTATTAAACAGATGAAAATCCATAGGAATGCTCTTGAGAAACATCCAGAGAAACATTTACAGCTCTACTGTATCTCTTGTTGATCAATGGATTGTACAAACATGAGAAGAGTGTTATCTTGTTAAGACATTGACTGAGTTAAAGCACTTTAAATACAAAGATGAAAGTTCATTAACTTACAGAAATAAAGTCACACATCAGGTACACAAACAGTGGGGAGGTGCGGGGGGGGGGTGGAGGTGAAGAAAGAGAGAAACCTTGAAAGGCATTTGACAGCAGAAGGTTGTACTCCCCAGATAGCCCTGTCAGGCAGCTCTGCTGACAACAAAAAGGAGGAAGCAGATACGTTGGAGGTTGTGTGAATGTCACAAGACCAGAATATAAATACATATGAAACCAAGAAAAGTAAATAGCACAAAATATCACAAAATATTACAAAATATTTAAGGGTGATACTTCTAGCTTGGCCAAAATGAAAAAGAAAGAATAGTATGTAGGTAAATCTCCCAGACACGG